>JAOEHX010048065.1:1672-13759 GCA_025448015.1 Bolborhynchus lineola | reverse complement strand
GTCCCTGGCCATGGCAGGGGGGTTGGAACTAGATGATCTTAAGGTCCTTTCCAACCCTAACTATTCTATGATTCTATTTCTACCTACAATAACATACAGATTCTACGCTAACCCAGCTATATGGAAATGATGTCCCTATAACCAAGTTTGACTCTGTAACTGGTACCTAGAAACGCCTTCAAAATTCTCTGCTTAAGTAAAATGTAGCAGATGTTAAAATCTCCACTTCCTACTTAATAATGTTCAAACTTTCCATCAAAAAATGTAAATTATTCTGTGGGATTAGTGGCAGCTTCCTGCCATCCATGACTCCTCTCAGCTTCACTCCTATGAAATAATGAACCTGTTGACCCTCCAAAAAAGATGTGTAAGAGAATTTTGTTAAGATCTGGCCTCAGTATACAAAACTCAGCTCCCCTCAAAAGCCTCTTAATATGATTTGGCTTTGTCTGGGTAATTGCTTTATAGAAGAGTACATACACACTCACTGATGCAAGTCAAAATCAAACTCCGTTGCCTTAAATAATGGAAAAAAAAAATCACTGTAATTTCTAGTTTTAAATTCTCTTGAGGTGTTCAGATACATTAGCGGCACCAGCACAAGAAGTGGGGTAAGTGTAGCACTTCTCACTGGTCTGGCCAAGTCCTAATTTAGCCAATACAATTTTCACTTTATGCAGTTACTCCAAGCCTGGTTACGTGTTAGTAGGGGGCAAAGAGCTCACACACCACCCAGAGTGCTCTGGATCACCTCCATCCCAGTTCCCATAATCCCTGAATCCAGTCCCTAACCTTTCAGACTTTTCATTCATTCCTTGCAAAAAACTACCTCTATCTGGAAAAGGAAGTGTTTACAGGTCTCCAGTACTCTTGTTGGCAGCCCATTAGATCCCAGTTACCAAGAGCTTTCAAATCCTTCTGGGCAGAAGGAGCAAAAGCTCTTTATTCAATCTTTTCAATATTCTATGTTTGTGTCCTTGTCAGACTGAATGACAGCTACGACCTGACAAAACCAACCAATTCTTAAGTCAAACTCCTAGATCAGATGGAGCAAGAATGACAATGCACACTCATCATCACTCCACTGTGAGAATTACTTGCCACATCCCAAATGGTAACACTTAATCAGGATAGTATATAATGTATTAACGCAGCCTGACTTCTAGTGCCAAAGGCTTTACAGATTTAGTTGCTAACACTAGCTAGGCAAGACAAAAAAGGCTGACAAGTGGGAGTTTTACTGATTTTTTTTTCACAGCTTCATTACTGTATGTCTGTACAACAAATGCAACATGACACCTCATCTGTAACATAAGGATAATTTCTTAAATACATTTTCAGAATAACCAAATAATTATGAAACAGTAAACCACCAGAATCAAGGCTCAACGATTAACTCTCATACCCTACAACAATTTAAGGATTATCTCTGGAAAGAAAAATACCTCCAGAGATGAAACTAATGAGGGCAAAACCTTTACGAATAACAAGTACAGAAATTTTTTAAACAGTCTTACTTGTAGTTTTTCTCCCAGAATTTGATCGGTCTTGCGTATGATGCGATAAAGATGACACTGCCAAGAAATGGACTCAGAGGTGTAGAAAAGACTGAGGTGGCCAGGGTTTGAAAAAAAAGCATAGCAGAGTCTGAAAACTTCAAGTTAAGGTAACAGCAATGACTGAATTATACTTTCAAACCACTGTTGAGGCAGCTCTTTGAACGGATTATTTTTGTGGATTTGTTCTTATTTATATACCAAAGAGGCGGTAAGGTGTCAGTGCCAAATTGTCAATTATCAACACGTAATCGGTGGCTTTCAGTGCTACACAGCTATAATGGAGGTGATTTCTGAACAGAATATGTTATTAACTGGCTGACCCTGTCTAATCTTTGCCTGAGGACAGATCCTGAGCGTAGGCAGAGCAGCAAGTGCCCTTTTCCAGCTACCTAGTGTACCTTCAGTAACACAAAGCGCCTTTCTGGAGTCTGACACAGAGCTTAAAGCAAAGTCCCCCCAGATAGCACATTGTTGGAAATTCGTTATTCTTTGCACTTGAGCCTGGCTCCTGCTGTGTCTGGTATTCTATATTCCGTGAGTTTCTGCTTACTTTGGAATAACCTAGTATGTGGAGAAGCAACAATGCCTCTATAATCCAGCCTGCTGGCTTAAAAGCATGCTTTCATGTTAATTCTTACTGACAAATTAATATTCCGTGCTGACTGAAAGGTAAAAAATATTCAGCATTTCGTACTCTTTGAAATACATATGAAATGGGAAGATGAGGAGAGGGAAATGGTAAATATCACACATAAACATCACAATGAATGCCTGAATCCATAGCTTACTTTAAATTTAAAGTCATATTTCAGATGGCTGGAAAGCAAGTTAGGAGATGGATAAGGGTACTGAAAAAGATGCAAGCTAAAGGAACATGACTAAAACAACCCGAGTAAATGAAATGTTAGGCTTTGATTATTCATTAATTCAAACCATGTCCATGGAAGCTCAGAAAAAGGTTTCCAAACTGGCATAAGAGTCCCTCCTTACACCTGTCTTGGGAGGAAGGTGCTAAGTAAAGAAGCCATGAATTGAAGTAATTAAAGTGAAGGAGCCACTATTGAAATACAGCAATCAAGTGCATCTCCAACTAAAATTAAGGCCAAATCACGTGGTAACAATAGTCTTTTAGCCTACCCTCATAAGAAATATCTCTTTATGTGTCCCACATGAAGTCTCTTGAGACTTTATGAAACACATTTTTAATACATGCACACATTGTGGTACCCTATTTCCATTAAAAGTCTTGCTAGCCATGCTTTCAAAGCAACCTATGAAATATTTGCTAAAATATCTCCCTAATATCCCTCAAACTTTTTAAGAAAGTGGCCTGGAAGGGTGTCTTTGTGCATTAGAGAGACTGCAAAGTGAGCTGCCCTCTGAGTCTGAAGTTCAAAAAGCAACAGAGAGCACAGAGCAGGAAGCAAGTGCATCAAAAATGTCAAACTGTCACATTACGCTATAGACATAGCCAGCATTGGCTGTGAAAGAGTAACAAGCATTTACAAGTGTCAGATAAGGAAAGAAAGCATGGGAACTGAAGAGACAAAAAGAGAACAAGGAGGACAGATAGGGACAGCAAATCATGTTTTCTAAAGTGAGCTCTAATGTCATGTTTGATTCAAAAATTGCCACCATGGTAAGTCATTTATGACTCTGCTGTGAAGTGTTCATGTCTAAGACATAATCAGTAGCAATAGTTTTATTTTTGCTGAAAGACATAATGCTCTACTAAATGCACATTGGAAGACATTTCCCATCTGACCTGTGAAGAGTGATTTTAACTGTTTCATATATGTAAATGTGTCAT
The DNA here is from genome assembly GCA_025448015.1 of Bolborhynchus lineola. Lineage (NCBI taxonomy): Eukaryota > Metazoa > Chordata > Aves > Psittaciformes > Psittacidae > Bolborhynchus > Bolborhynchus lineola. The sequence goes on along the minus strand of JAOEHX010048065.1, from coordinate 10,390 downwards.
GAGAGCACGAAACAGCACCTGTCTCCCTTACGTAGAGTTGATAAGTACAGTGGGCAATTACCTGTAATCAGGAGGGTTTTATTTGACAGTATTCAATTTGCCTTTATTAGGCAATTAAAAAAAAAAAAAAAAGCCTCTTTACAACAATACTTTAATTCTGGTTAAATAAAAAATATAAAATTACCACCAAAACCTAACAGGCCTACTTCCTTACTCTATGTCACAAGCCAGGTTTCCTGTTTCTGAAGGACTGCTTTAGTGTTGATGGACATACGTTGTTACTGATAAAACAGAATGGCAGTGTTAAAAAGAAGAATGTTTCTCAGCACCACAATGAAAAATGTACACTGAAATCTTAAAACCCAGTTGCTTCTGAAACAGAATAAAAACTAGGACAGTTGCAACAGAAATTGGCTCACTGAAATGAATTTGTACCCGAGACACCAAGTAGAAGCAACTGAGAAAGTAACTTTTTAGAGCTCTGTCAGCCATATGTCCCGCACTTTACAGAACTAGCTTCTGCATACATAGAAGTCCACCCGAGTTGGAGCTAATTTATCAATCACAACATTTCTTTCTGGATGCTTCAAAAGTCAGTACTGAGTTCTGTGGCTGGGTGGGAAGGGAGCAGGCATAAACAGACCAGTTTGAGTCAGAGTTTAGTTTCCCAGTTTCAGATCCCATGCAGTCAAGACAGAGAGAAAACTATTTCTCAGGAGATGCTCCAAGCATTTTCACATTTGAGAGCAAATTATCTAGGAATTTCACACATTGTTCAGACACTGTAAATCAATTGCAAACATAAAGAGGAATTTAAGAATAAAGCAAAACAAATTTATAAAGGATATGAGGTATTGCAAAGAGCTGAGCAAAAACATGGAACGATGATCCCCAGGCAATCTGCCAGGGTGCAATGTATGTCATGATGAACTGCAACTTCTGCAGTAGGTCCCACAGCTGGAAAAAACAAAAAGACAAGAGTAAACCATGGCAATTTTTTAAGGCACTGATAAAGTTTCAACAGTCATATCTGAAAGTGACACTTTTTAGAACTGTGCCCTGGAACAAATGTGAGATAAATAGATAAATTATATCATGTTATTAGGTTTCAAGGGGATTAAGGCCTTACTTCATCAAAGATGCCAAAATATGTTCTTCATTTGAAATTCAAACTTGAAATAGAGTACGTTTTTAACCATCATTCTGAGGTAGCTCCTACATTACCTTTCTTCAAAAGTATGTCTGCTTTAATTATAAAGTGGGAAAACAGGTTCTGATATTCACTGCATTTATCATACCACCTGTCAGAAGGTTAGAAGAGAAGACTCCAGGAGAAAGTAGATATAGTGAACAGATGAAGCTCTGTGTGGCTCTGCATGCACAAATCAGACACTTTTTCAAGAACACAACATTTTCATTTATTGAATCAGTGGGAGAAACCATCACTATGTAAGCATTTGCACGGCATTAAGTATGAATTATAGCTGCATTTTCAAGATCAAATCTATCCTGCCACAAAAACTTTGCATTAATATGAATTTTTATTGTTGTGCAGTACAAATTGAAGCACACACTCAATTTGCTTCTGTTTCCTGTAAAATATGCTTAGTGCTGCAAATAGCAGTTTCTGATTGAAGAATGATGTGTACTTATTCCCTAGGATATATTTTTTTTCTGCCAGCTCTGTTGGCATCAGGTCAAAACAGATCTTATGTCTTGTCTGCATTGGGCCATCAGATTCTTACTGCAGAGTAGGTCCCTGACAAACTGTCAGGAAAGATTTGGCCATCAGTAGGCATTAGTGCTCAACACACATAACAAGTTGACAGTGAAACAGGACTACATGCAATATTTTGTGCCCATGGAGCAAAAGTATGTTGAATTTCTTACAGTAAACTTTCAATTAATGAAAATCAAGACATTGCCAATATCCTGATAGACACTGAGGCTATATAAACACACGTATCAAAAGCTTCCCCATGACAGCTGGCCTCAGGAATACAGTGTGGTTCTAGGCACACTTCATTTAGTAGTATGCTGGTAGTCAGAGAGGATGCACCTTCACTGGCTAACTCATTTCATTTGTCCTTAAGTTACCAGCCCAGTTAAGTAACCCAGTTAAGTAACACTTGGTCATCTGTATCCACAATGGCAGTGCACTTAAGATGTGTCATTGACCTTCTCTATGAGATGTTGTAAATAATTGCAAATTAATTGGAAGGGAAGTGAGAATGATTAATAGCATAAATGTGTTTTGGTCTTTGTGCTACCAAATGATCATAGAAGCAGCTGCTAACTCCAGTTTTAACCACTGTCCCACTAACTCAAATTCCAGCCTTCCAGCTGAGATGCAAGCAGTGTTTCACATGATTTCTGTGCTTTGGCATGACTCAAGTTTGCTGCAATACACAAAATACGGATTATGTTAAACTTTGTACAGGCATACCATTTAAAACCAGCAAAGCCCTGATAAAAAAAAAAGCCTTTATGATTTAAGGCACACCCTGGTTACCCCTACCTATGAGAAATTCGTATCTTGCCAATTTTGTTTTCTATTACATGTGACTTGAAAACTACAACATTATATAAAGTATGCAACTAAAATTGAACTGAAACCAGAATCAGCTTTTATTTATTTGAACCCTGTTTGGCAGCTTGTGGGGTTGCTTTGTTTTGCTTAAATTTAATTTATCTGAAATGTCTGAATAAGCAGCTGTGAGAAAAATTTTATCTGCTAAAAGATTTAAGTGAAGGGCTGAAAAAGCTGATGACTCACATTTGAAACCTCAAAAAATTGGAAACTGCAGCACAACCAGCAAAGTTCTGCCTGTTACAGATTGAAATCACAAAGCCATAAATCACTCCAGCTGTGCTCAAAGACCTGGGTTCATCAAAAGGTTTCCAAACGTCAACTAAATTCACGTTTCGCATTTGCTAGGAAACCAAATCCAGGAGGAAACCCCTCTGGCTTCCTGTTCCATTACACTGTTTTAATCATTCTTTAATATTTACGCATTCTTGCAAAACAGGCCATGGAGCCCAACTTCCCTGTTGTTTCTAACAAATCCTACTACTCCTGCACCCACCACTGCTTGAACTTGCTGTTGTTTCTTTCAACATGTGGCTCTTGGCTAATGTTTCTGCAAGACAGGCAATGGAGCTCATTTCCATTCACAGAACATGAATGTAAGAAGAACACACTAGTGAATATATCTTGGGTTTTGAGAGCCTTGTGACAGTGCACCTAAAGGCCTGGAAACGAACAATTTTCAAGCTACTGCTTTCATTAAGAGTTGTCAAGTGCCTCTATTTCAAATCACTGCTTCCAGGACATGTTTTGCGGAGCACCTTAGGGTAACATGTCGCTAGCATTTTACACATCTAATTATAATTGCTAAAGGTGATGATCCCTCGCAACTAAATTATAGAGATTTAGGAAGGGTGGGGACTTGGCTTCAAATTTTCTCTTTTCAATCTTGCTAGAATAATCTGAAAAAAAAAAATTCTCCCTGTCAGTTTTACCCAATTTACAATATGCTTTCTATTCTACAGCTGATATAGGAACTCCAGGGAGTCATAAAGCACTGCTGCTTTCCTCGAAGAAACAAACTGCAGCTGCTAAAAACTGCCTCCATAATTAGAAGGAAGCTGATCCTCAGAAACAGTCACTCTTATTTCAACTAGAACTAATGGCATTTCAGTCTTCAATAATTCTAAGACACCAACTAAAAATGAAAATCTTCAATTTTCTTTCTTTCTTTTTTTTTTTTTTTCTTTTTAGTCAGAAATTATATAGGATTAGAAAGGGTTAGGAAAGCCAAAACCCATCTGGAGTTGAATCCAGTGAGGGAAGTAAAAGGCAACAGGAAGGACTTCTACAGGTTTATCAGCAAAAAAAGACTGGGAAATGCTAAATGGGGCAGAGGACCTAGCGACAAAGGACACCAAGATGGTGGAGGTACTCAATGCCTTCTTTGCCTTGGTCCTTACTGTGTAGCTTTCAGGAATTATAGGCTCCTAAGACCTGTGGGAAAGCATGGAGAAACGAAGACACACTAAGTGGTGAAGGATTAATTAGGGGTACATTTAAACAAACTGACACTTTCATAGGACCTGCATGGGACACCTCAGTCCTTCTGTGGTCCTGTGAAATATGCAATTTATTCTCAGTAAATTTTGTTTGAATGAGAGCGATAACTTGCTCCTGAGGGTGTGAGGGATACTTTTTAACAGTGCTAGATATAAAAAGGAAACCTTCCAATCTTAGAGGGAAAGTGGGAAACAAAACCCAAGCTTGACTTTTAACACTTTCTAACAATTTCTTAAAACATGTATAAAAGTTTAAGTCTTCTACAACCCAGTTTAGGATGATTTACAAAAGAATATTTTTATTAAGCCTTCTTAGATCTTCTATGTTTTCTACAGTTCACTAAGCAGAAAAAAAAAATATATTATTTAGGGGATGTGAAGTTCTAATATTCCTAGATATCTTTACTCATGTGACAGTTTGTGTCTGAAGCCTCTACAGACCACTGGCACATAAGGTAGTGTCCTGGGTACAGTAGTAGCAGTCATTTTCCTCCTTTTTAGTAGCTGGTGCTGAGCTGTGGTTTTGACTTTCAGCCTGGGAACAGCGCTGATAACACCAACGTTTTCAGTTGCTGCTCAGTAATGTTTACTCTGACCAAGGACTTTCTGAGTCTCATGCTCTGCCAGGGAGGAGGGGAAGCCGGAAGGAAGCAGAGACAGGACACCTGACCCAAACTGACCAAAGAGGTATTCCATACCACAGCACATCATGCACACTATATAAACTGGGGGCAATTACCCGGAAGGGTTAGATCACTGCTGGGTCAGGCTGGGTATCAGTCGGTGGGTGGTGAGTGGTTATATTCTCTTCCCTTGTCACTTCCCTTATTATTATTATTGGTGGTAGCAGCAGTGGTTTGTGTTATACCTTAGTTACTGGACTCCTCTTACCTCAACCCATGGGAGTTACATTCTTTTGATTCTCCTCCTCATCCCTCCAGGAGTGGGAGGGAGGAAGGGTGGGGAGTGAGAGAAAGGCTGAGTGGTTTTCTGAGTTACATCTGGGCTTAAACTGTGACAGTGGGCTAGTAACATGATAAAACTGTTTCCTGAGCTGAAGACAGGTAAGACAGTGCCAAAGGAAAGTTCTCTGCTTTCTGTGTTATGCTGGTCTTTTGTGGTCTTACAAGAGTTTATATAGAAGAGAGATCACTTCTGTGGAGGGACATGACATAAAAATAATGCTGACTAAACAGGCAAGTCCTGAGAGAGAGGAGAACAAAATTTATCTGTCAATGAGGGAGTAAATCTCTTTTGGGGTCCATTTACCTTCAGATTTTGCTTAATCTTGATGTTTCTGTGACTTAAAGAAGTGCAAGATCAAGGTTAGCATGACTGGCCACTCTTCTGTTCACTCCCTTACCTTATCCCTTGTTTCTTAACAATGTGTAGAGATCATCTCTCTTCCTTTTTCTCCATCTGTTGAAATGCTTTACAAGAAGTTCCAAATAGGCTTTCTTATCCAGAAGTGGGAAGATTTAGGCTAATCTATATTGGATATTTAGAACCCAGGTAAGCTTTGTGAGTATTATTGTCATGTCTATCTTAAGACACCTTGGACTTAGAGACTTCCCCCATCTCTGATGAAGTGACTATGCTTATTCTACCTAGGTTTTCTGTTGTAGTTACAGGACAGGAAACAAGCAGTTTCTCCTCTTGGGATCCATAGTCTTGTCACACTCAAAAAAGAATGAGTCACCAAAGAAGTAGTTGTGTTGTTGTTTGAGTACATTCTGAACTTCCTGTTTTCTTATGTGTTGCTTCTGCATGTGGATTCTCTTTACACTCGTTCTCCCATGAGGACAAGGTGCTTGTGTTCTTTACAAAAGAAAGCTGTTATTCCCACTCAATGCAGGACAAGAGGCAACAGGCACAAATTAAAACACATGGAATTCCATCTTAATGCAAGGAGACGCTTTTTTACTGTGCAGGTGGTCAAATATGGGAACTGCTTGCCCAGAGATGTTACAGAGTCTCCATCTGTGGAAATACTCAAAAGCCATCTAGATATGGTCCTGGGCAACCTGTTTGAGCAGGGGGATAGGGCAGGAGTATCTCAAGCATTGCCTATTCTGTGATTCTGTGACTCAGGAGTTGCAGATTCTAGAAAATGTAAAATGCCTTTTGCAGCTGGCAGCAGTGCTCTCTCATTGAGCATGCTTGGAAGCAGAGTGCCACTGCTTAAGGAGCCGAGTGAGATGGCATTTTCTCTAGTTGCAGCCTACCAGTATGATCCTTCTTACATAATTTCTCCTGTCAGGCCAGGTGCTGATCAATTACTCTCCTTACTGCTACTTAGATATGCCACATCATTCAAGCAGACCTGCAGTACCTGCAGAATACTATAAAAGTAGGTACATGTAGGGCCTGGATGTGTGAAAGACAGACAATGGGCATTTTAGCATTCATGCATAAAAATGTTTTATTGTAGTGGAGTTTCACAGGAAAAAAACAAAAGTCTTCCTGCTCCTGGTTCAAGGCTATGCTGAGCCATGAAAGGAGAGCTAAGTGCTAGCCAAAACAAGTTCCTACATGTAAAAACACATTGCACTTCCAGTCAATTTTACACGGCTATAAGGACGCTACCTCTTTTTTTTATAATCTGTAGCTTTAACTATTTAAAGCTGGAATCCAGAATGTTCCTTTACAGGAGTTTTTGTTTTCGAGGCTTTTTCCCCTTATAAAACCAACCCTGAAGATACTCCTCCTTTCTTCCTGCTTAGCATGTCCAGTTTAGGTAGACTAAACACATCTGAGGCCACACAAGGTTTACTTGATACATCCTCATAATGACCCTCTAAATCCAGGCTTGGTACACAACACTAATGCTGTCACTTCTTCTATCACATCACTTCTTGATGCAGATAATCAGCAAAGGATTGCATCAGCCTGATGCACACATGACAAATGGCATGGAGTCTGCCAACCTTTTCATTGTCCTTTCAGGGATACAAATACAACACTCTATCAACTAATAACGAGTTTTCACACACAACAGGTTATGTACAGCGTATTCACATTTTTACATAATACACAGGTCTTCCCCACCACCACCTCTTGTGGTGAAAGAATGTCACATATCAAGCTGACAGACACTTCAAGAGAGCCTCAAGGAAAAAACATTCATGCAGAGCTAGCTTATTCTTGGTCTCTTGAAAGTAAAACCTTACAAAGAATGAGTAAGATGTCTATTTTTACAGTATTTACTTTGTACAGTACAAAGAGGAGGGATAGGCTTTTTAAACATAGGATTCCTTGGCGTACTGGATCTGGTCTACCTCAAAAACTGGCTGGCTACACCTCTGAGCCACATACTCCTGTTTGTTCTTTTGATAGGATTCAGACATGGCTCTCAATCGGTAGACTCCCGGGGTCACGGGTAAGCTCACACGAGAGATTTTTCCGACAGTGACGCTGAGGGTTTCAGTTTCCACATCAGAATTCTTCACTGCAGAAACTCTGCCACTGGGTAGATCCCTTAAAGCCATACATGCTGTGTCTTGCGCACAGCTGCTGCTTAGATGAGGCAGCAAAGTGTCCTGGTTTGACATTTTTAATCTCATAGTTTGAACTGTAAGACTGTGAGAGGCAGCATTAGTGGCCAGGCAGTTTTTAATAGCTTCTTCATAAGAGGGTGGTCTTCCAGGATTCCTCTGGTCTACCTCTCTGAACACTTCATCAACTGACTTGAAACGGGGCCTTGGCTGATGCTCCACAGGCAATGGTTTGTCATCATCAGGGATATTCTCCTGGACAACCCTGCAGGAGAATTGTTCTTCTTTCTTTGTGAAACTTTCTCTCTGAAAAAACATGTTTTTTCCTGGTCCCCAACTCTGGGTTTTGATTAGTGTTTTCCTGCGGTTTGCAAAAGAGAATGACATGGAATGCTTTGTGATCTCTCTGCTAGGTGCACTGCAGCCTTCAGTGGCCTTCGTGGAAAAGGACTGGGGCCTATTTAAAAAGTGTTTTTTGAGACTAGAGGGTGAAACTACTGGGGAGCTGGTGAAGACTGAGCCATCAGAGCTCTCCAGGGAGCAACTGGAGGATGTTTTAGGTAGAGAGTCAGTTGATAATTGTGAAGGTAAAATTGCAAGCCGTTTCTCCAGTGTCTCCAAACCTAGCTGTTTCTGCCGAACTGGAAAATTGTCCTCACTTTTGTTTAGCTTCTGATTCCTTATCCTGCCTTCAAGGCGGTTCTGGAAGGACAGGTCTGGCTCCGAGTACCTCCTGTCCGTCATGCTGATGTCGTCTCTGAAGTTAGTCAGTGAAGAGCCAGAAGTGTGTGTTGGGCATCTTCTGCTCACACTAGTGCTCCTCCCTTTGGGATGCTCCACCTGAGAGGTACTAGGGCTGCATTCAGCTTCTGGATCTGGGCTGTCATAGGCAGAGTCATTCTGATGAGCAGCACACAGGTATTCTGTAGGGAAAGAGCACCTGTTAGTTTTCATTGATCATCTGAGGATGAAAGGGAATTGCATGGAAAGAGTTTTTTCGAAGAGCACTGGAATAATGTCTTGAGCCCTCTACAACTGTGTTTCCACAGATGTATTCTCATATCAAATTAAAGAACTTAGCCCAGCAGCCCCAGTCTGTGATATACCCCATCCATTGTCATACCTGTGGAGCTGT
>JAOEHX010048062.1:0-22406 GCA_025448015.1 Bolborhynchus lineola | reverse complement strand
AAGCCTTCTTGAGGAGTCTGGGAAGCCTCCTACCAAATCCTCTCTTCCCCTTCTTTTTCAGGCCAGCTCCACCAGCCTTCAGTAGAGCTGGCCTACTAAATCAAGTCCCCTGTTCAAGATACCCATATCCCTATGGCACCAATTTGTATTTTTATTCATAACTTTTGATGCTTTCCTACCTTATTTTACAACATTTTAATTCAATCAATACCTGTTTGCCTGTCTTTTCATTAAAACAACTTGATTCTTTTATAAACCTTTCTTTATAAATTTTGATGCATGTATTTGGAAGAAGGACTTAAAAGTCACGTTTTCTCATGAATAATAAAACAAAGCTATGTAATTAGATGATGAAATGTGCTGATAATACCCAAGCTGAAATAATGGAAAAATTGAATTATGGATCAGCTGTTGCTTTAAAGGAAGAAAAAAAAAAAAAATACACAGTTTTCAGAGAAAAATGTTTGCAAAGGGAAGTATATTGCCTTCAATTGCTGAATTGTCAGAATAGACAATTGCTGGACACAAAAATAAACTTGAGGGACCCATATTCATAATATAGTAATCACAGATGACAATCATATAATTTCTAGTGGGCAGAAATAACATTCTGATCTCTTCGTTGTGAAATTGCCATCATGCAATTGAAGATTTTGAAGCAAGGAGATAGTAGGAACTAATGACAATGTCTGAAATCAACTGGTATATATAAATTGACCCACGACTATGAGAATGATGTAATAAATGCTGGCTTTTCTAACACATTTGTTTCGGGATGGCAAGAGAATCAATCAATATCTGAAATGCCTCTTCAATATATTGTCATTTAAATGTGGAAATTAACTCAGGATATATACTTTCCTACCCCCAAACTCCCCACACCACCTTGTCTATGTCTCATCATTAAATACTTCAGGTGAAGGAAAGCCTTAATGTTTGTAATGGAGATCATCTATGCACACAGCTGCTAAACCTCTGTGTGGCTGTAAGAATGCAGGGTGCTACCAACACTGTTTGGTGTACCACGTTTATGCACTGTGCTTCTGTACTAATTTATAAACTATTACCCTGCAACTTGTATAGCTGCTTTTGCTTGTGAGTAGCATGAACTGCAGGATCTGTGCTCATGCCATATTCGCTGGTGATAAACTATTACGTTTCATTTCCACAAATACAAACTTTTACAGGCCAGGGAGATATCAGAATGTAACCAGGTAGTTATAAACCTTTTAACCTGTTTCTGTAGAGATATCTGCTTGGAAAACTGGAGGGAGATAGTTGAGGTTTTTAGTCATATTGCAGTTATCAGGGTGGCATTTTTAATCTCTAAGAATAAAGGGATTTTTAGTGCTTTTTTTCCCTGGGAGGTAATTACTGTAACTTTGAACTTTTTATCATCCTAGTAAAAAAACCTTCACCTCTCACAGCAGCTTGACAGTTGTTATTCCATGGTCATAAGAAAATTAACAACTGGGCCCTGCATTTGGAATGCAGATAGAGCTTGGCAGTTGTATTTATCATAGAAGGAAAATAAAACTTTATCTGCCTTTAAATGAGAGAAGAAAAATCCAGTCTGAGGTTTTCTCAGTGGCCTGTTCATGCTCAGGCAAAAGCTTTTGTTGGAACAATTCCAAAACCCCGCATGTAACTTAGTGCAGTATTCTCCTTACTGCTGCAATTTTGCAAACACCCATTTTTGCATTTCCTTATTGCTTCACCCTCCATAGTTTGGTGAGTGGCCTATTTTTCCAAGCTTAGTATTTACACAGCATTGTCTTTCAGCTGGTGAAACATCTGTAATCTTTGTTCTTTATTCATTTTAGGCAGTTCAGTGATCTATGCTGAGAATATAAAGTTCTGTGGGATGTCCATTTGCTTTTTGTTTTTCCCCCTAGAAGCTCTGAAATAAACACTGGTAGCGTTTTGGGCTTGCACTTCGGAGTGTGGATATTTGTGCTTATTCTTAATTTCATCCAAACAAGTGTTTATTACATCAGGTCAGCTTAAAGGGAGAAGAGTTTAACTTTGCAGCTTCATTGAGAAGTGTGCAGTTATAAAACCTCATAGTTTAAAGAAGGCACTTTGTGCAGCAACAGGTTAGTTTGAATATGTCAGACACTGGGTGTGTCATAATAAATCAAGTTTGTGGCAATTCAAAGGTTGTGCAGTGTCTCTGTATGTGTGCAGAACTCTTGCTATCCAAAGAAATACAAAAGTGTTTACTAAACTTTGTGCTTTATAAAGTGCATCATTTCATTATTCTAATTGTGTGTTTCACAACAAGAATACAGCAATTTGAGTTGATATGAGAGCTTCTAAAGATAGAGATCAACTTCATATTATATCAAAGTTGATGTAGGGGAGAAAAATGTGTCTTCCTGCTTCTTATGGGTTTTACTTTTTACTTATTAATCATTTAACTTATTATCTTTTTTTTCTTTTTTTAAATAATGTGCATTTTTTTTCACTTTATCATCCCAAATGAACACTTGGAAAATAGCAGATGTTTTGTCTTAGAGTCTGTTTGGGTACAAAGAAAACACTTAAGTTTCTCACATCATGACAGGGAGACAGAGAACACACTCAGTGTTGCATCTGAAAGCCTGCTGTCTGGTGGGGGTTGGATAAGAGCAGGACAGACAGATATGTGTGCTGACTGACCAGCAGAGAACCAAGCCGTCTCTTTCCTTTTTTGCCTCTTCCCTTCCCTGGCCTTCTCTGCTTTGTCCCTTTTTCTTGAGGCTTCTGTAGCTGAAGAACAAGGATAAAGCATTGACAGTACCAGAGCAGGTATTCGAAAGTGGGAATGACTGAACAGCAGAACACTGCTTCTTTTCACTGGCATCCGTGGGTTTTTTGCTAATCAGGGTTTGGTGTCACACCTGAGCTGGCTTGGTGCTTTGCTGTGTTACTCTGCTGTCGGAGGTCCTCTCATACTGGTGGTTTTACCTGCAGTAGGTTAGGACATGCTGGCTCAGAGTTAGTAGAACCTGATGGATTAGAAGTCTCAGAATGGACAATTGCTGGATGCTGTTCCTCATTATGTATCCAAGTATCTGGACTTCCCATGGCTTGCACTAATTTATTAACTCTCAACCAGGTTGGTAAGCAGTCTGTACAGTCCTGCTGATATATTAGCCTGACTCCTGAACAGCTTGCTCAGGAAAAGAACAGGTTTTGACCATCCAGCAACTCACCATCTTTAATGCAGAGTTCCTTTATCTATATTAAATATTATATGCTGGTGTTTCCAAATAAATATATCAATATATATTATTTACATTATCTCTATCAAGTGGTCTCATAAAACTTGCTACCTCTCCGTGCAAACATTGCCTGGCTTGTAGTCTTAGATCATGGAAGCTGCATCAATAAGGTGCAAAAAGTGCAATAAGGTGCAAAGAGTGATGAGTCACACATGATGAAAGGGAAGAACTACTGAGGTTAACTTTTACAGATTGGTTGGTTGCCTCCAGTTTTAGCTTACAGAAAATAAGGCTTTGAATATAATATTCAGATATTAAATTACAATTTCAAATTTAGTTTAGGTTTTATGCAGAAGAAATAATTCCTTTTTGGGGAAAGTTTTATATATCTCTAAAATGTAGTGAGGGGATCTGATTAGATTATACAGATATTACACTGAAATAATGAAAAAGATCAGGATTTTGCATAAGTCAAAAGGCACATCAGGTTAAATTGTAATAATTCAACATTGTCTTTGATGAATGCCTTTTTTCAAGAGTGAATTAACTTCTTACGTCTTCTAATTCTACTAAAGTATGGCTCATGTCCTCCGATCTTTACTGTCTAAATAGTATTGAAAGGATATGGTTCATATAGAGACTGAAGTGCAGAGAAGTTTTGATCTTGTTTTCAGTACCAAATTTCCTACCTGGACTAATTTAAATCTGCAAATGTGACCTATTTAGTATGCACAGTTCTCCCTCTCTCAATACCTTTTGCTTGAACTATCAAACTACTTAGGTTTCCTGTGTATTTAGGAACAAGGCACTGAGAGTTGTTTTCAAAGCTGAAGAGCTTAAATTGATTTAGCTTCTAGGAAAAAATATGATAGCTCCCTCATAATTGTGAAACAGATTTTATATTATTGCTCAGAGGCAAATCCCTTCTTGTTCCTGTAACTGAACAGAAGCACAGAAGAATAAAATCAGAAAGGTTAAGGCACCAAATGGTTTTCAATTAGCAGAGAATATATAAAGCAGTAAGAAGAGCTTCTGCATATATATTATTTTCCTTTCCTTCAATTATGTCCATTACTTAAAAGAGACTAGGGGCAAGATACAAAAAGCACAGAGCTGATTGTGGCAGCTCTGAAAAGTTGGTTTTCATGAAGAAGGTTGTTTTGGACAGATACATAAAGCATTTCAATAGGCAGACAGTTGCACAGGCAAAAAGCAGGATAAAAAAGAGGATTCAAGGTGGAGATCTCTGGTGATGCTTTCAAATGTTTGCAAGCTTGCACTATTGCAAAGCAGTTTGTAAACAGTTTAAAGAGATGTTGGTAAGACCATCAAGTGCTCTAGGTCAATAAAACCATGGTCAGTACAGAGGATTTCAACCAGAAAGACAACAGTTCTCATTCCAGGGCATCTTTTGCCGCAGAACACCTGCAAACACAGGGAGAGAAGAGTTGACTTCATTGTTCCCATCAAAGGAGCCCCAGTGGGATCCCTGTGTTTAGTAAGTACCTCACGAGGAAAAAATCTGGACTGACTGAATGGCATCCAAAGAACAGTTGTTTACAGTGAGATTCCCCATGGGGTGGGAGTGCAGAGGAACACCTTAACTCAAGAGCTTGGATTTCCAGGTTGAAACACTAGGAGAGGTTGCATACAAAGAGTTTTGAATCTGCTTTCTTGGCTGTTTTCAGGATTAGGACAGTCAGGGATTGTTTTGTTGGAGACTGTTTAGATCCGGCCTCAGTGTTTGTATGGATTAGATAGTCTCTTGACATTTCTTCTGTTCTGTTTCCATGCTTATTTGAAACCACTGCAGCTGTTTTTCCACTTGGATAATTTCACAAGAAATAACCCTGGTGAAATTGTGTCAAGTTAATGCTATGTGGCAGTGCTAGTGTTTCCAAAGCAAGCAAACAAACAAAAGAAAATAGAACCCCAGGAGCAAAGTGACAGCTGGAATGTGGGAAACCAAGATCTGAGATGTAAAAATCTGTAAAGAAAGATTTTTCTTTTCCCAAAGTGAAGTGAAGGCCCCAGCTTGATCTGCTTAGTCATAAAACTGCCATGTTGCAAGGATGAAGTGCTAATACTCTAGCACGTTAAGAGTGTTTCCATGTAAAATGATCATACATGTATTTTCAGAAAGGGTCTGATAACACCTTTAACGCTTCCTAATTTTGCACATGGCCAGTTTGAAGAAATAATGGGGGATAGATTTCTTCTACTTGCATAGAGACCTAGTCATGTGTATCAATGGAACTTGTGCAGTCAAACAGGATTTTGAATTTGGAGGCTGTAAGGCAAGCCAGAGGGAGAGTTAACAGCCTGTTCCTCCTATTTCACCTTCCAAATTGCATGTGTGTGCAAAACTCCTTAACCCAAGCAAGATCTTTCCCGTTAGGCTTCAGTACTGCAGCATGTAGATCCTTTCCAACCCTAACTATTCTATGTTTCTGTGGTTTTCCACTTAGAAGTTACTCACCTACATGTTTCTTTTTCACTTGCATGTGAATGGGAAAGCTAAAGACTAAGTGGGATGATACAAGCATCATCACCTGTGTCAGAAGTATGTCATATTCCCCCTCTCACATGAAGAGAGGATCGGCTTAGGGAGTCACATCTCCACTGCACAGTTGGAATCAGCTTTTGTATATTGTCCAATTTATCGTTTTCATGATCTTGATTACTATACATCTCTCTTTTAACTCCATTTTTCCTAATGTGATGCAGTGTGGATCTCTGATAAAAACCTAAGTTCTTCGTGAGCATCACGAGCAAAATCATAAGTAATTCAGAGAAGGCTTGGGGAAGTCTTCTGCTAGTGTTAACTGGGTTGGGGTAATTGAGATACAGCTAATCTTTTGGAATTATAGAAGTGTCTTCACTCTCCACAGAGTGATGACATAGCAGGTAAAACTTGGTGTAAATAACTGAGACTGGTGAGATGATGCTCATGAATAAAGCAGTTTGGACATTATTTGGGGAAAGAGTTGTCCATTGAGCAGACTTTTTGTTTGTAATATTACCCTGATAGAGCCCAAGAGGGGAGATGGCTAATATAATAAAAAAGGTGCCAAACAAGCCAGAAAACACACTTACATTTGTACATTAATCTGTGTTCTATATTTGAATAGTGTATAAATCCCGGAGAAGACACAGTAAAAATAAGGAACAATAAAAAGACTGATGAGTATGGAATAGTTTTTAGATGGGGAGCAACTAAATAGGCTGAGGTTTTTTTATCCTGGAAAAGGGATGACATGGAAAAAAAATTCAGTGCTGAGTCACATAGAAAGAGGACAGGTAATGCGTCCTTTCCAATGCAAGGTGGCAGATTTAAAAGAAGCAAATGAATGTGCATCTGCTCTCTGCCCCATCATAGTGAATTTGGTGGACTTTCTGACTTCACTCAGCATAAGCATTTTTAAGTCTTTAAATCAGAATGGTAATTCATGTAATGAAATGAAATCCGTTGATAATGTTACAAAGAAAACACCACCTACTAGTGAGCTACATGGTGCATGGTACTTAGAGAGGCTCTCTCTGAAAACTCAGGTACGCAGTGTAGGTATTTGCCTGAAGGGATCTATTTTCTCTTTCATGTATAAAGCCACAGCTGTATGTGCTAACATGAACATACATGTTAGTAGTCAGTAGCATGTCTTTATTTTGTCAGTTTGTTGTAGCTTCCTTTTCATATTCATGCATTCTCAGTTATGCAGTTAATGCTATACATAAAAATTTTTAAGTGTCTTTCTCCCCAGATAGTAAAGGTTTCTATTCTGAGCATAGAATCATAAAATAGTTAGGGTTGAAGAGGACCTTAAGATCATCAAGTTCCAACCCCCCTGCCGTGGGCAGGGGCACCTCGCATACAGGTTTTCAGCACTAAGTTAAGGTATTGGGTTTTTTTCACAGACAGAAGCTCTTTTTGCAGGTTTCTGATGTGTGTTTTGTTTTTTCTTTCCATTTTGTCTTCCAAAAAGAAGAAAATCCCCAAAATGTTTGGTAAAAAAAATTTCTTCAAAATGTGTTTAAAAATTAAGACTACAATAAATCATAAAACTGAAAAAAATTGCTGGCCTCTGAACTTCCTGCTTGAGATGAATGGGTTCACTGTGGTGTGATTTAAAACCAAACCAAATAAACAAAACCAATCCAACACACAACTCAATGAAACAGACTGAAATCAATGGTATTTCCTGATAGTTTTAGTCTGTCACATCCAAAGTGCAGTTTACCATTTTTATTTGGCTGTGTGGAGCTGTTCTGTGTTGAATGGTGGGTTTGGGGGTTTGATTGTTGTTTTCTCTTCTTCCTGTTTTAAAGGAGTTCGGGGAGGTTGCTTGGCAACTGAGTTGTGAAACTCAGTAAGTCTATCTGTGCCGTTTTTTTGATGTTGGGAGAGCAAATCAGGAAACAAGCACTTTATTTGTGCCCTGTTTTAGACTTCTTGCTGTGCTTCTGCAGCTGGTCACAGAGAGAGACTTGTGGTGGGCTGGACCCTCGGGCAAAGGTCATTCTTATCTTCTTATCCTATATATATCATTTTCTTTCTGTTCAGGGAAAGAAAGTGACTGCCTAGAGAAAAATTAATGAATCTGTTCCTTCTGCCTTTTTCATGAGGTGATAACTTGTCATGTCACCAGAACTGTCGTACAGGGATTGTTTGAAAAGCAAGTATTAGAGGGACTTGTTCTTCATCTTAAGTTCATAAAAAAATAAGCTAAAGTAACAGGAAAATGGTTTGTGAATTTGGGGAACAGGGAAATTCTTTCCAAACATCAATGTTTTGTCACATTTCTGTGCTAGTTCTGTAAAATTCTTTCTAGTACACACTTTCTTTGGACCAAGGAACAAGCTTCTCCAAGAAACTTGCATGACAAACTTGTGGATTGCTGAAGTAGCTCTTAAAAAGGAGGCTCAATGGTTGTGTATCTCTATCTGCAGGAAAGGTTATTGTTCTTCAGCTGTTTGCTGACCTGGGTGGGGATTTTATTTGTTTGGATGTTTTTGTGGTTTGTATTTTTTAACCTTTTCGGGGCCAGAATGTAATTTATGGTTCTGTAAGCTCTTTACAGTGAGGGTGGTGAGGCCCTGCAACAAGTTGCCCAAAGAAGTGGTAAATGCTCTATGCCTGACAGTGTTCAAGGCCAGGTTGGACAGAGCCTTGGGTGACATGGTTTAGTGCAAAGTGTCCCTGCCCATGGCAGGGGCTTGGAACTGGATGATCTTAGGGGCTTTTCCAACTCAAACCATTTTATGATTCTATGGTTCTGTGACTCCTTTCATCAGAATGTATTGGTATAGAACAGCTCAAGAAACTATTGAGGTTCCCTCTAATATAACAATCTCCCTCCTCCACTCCTCCAACTCATTTTGCTTTAGAGAATAAAATAATGGCTCACATTCCCCAAACTGAATTTCATAAAACTTTCACTTTTTCAAATGCTATTTTCTGTTGTGTTGGCAAGCTTCTTACGCTAATGGGTCACAGTTGCTTTTCTGAGGCAATGAGATAAAAAATCACTATCTCAAGCTAAGCCTTTGAAACAATTCAAAGCTGTTTCATATGAACAATAAAAAAGTAGGTTTTGGCTCAACTGCACACCAAGGACTTACAAGACTAATTCTAGATGTCTTATGCTTCATAGATACAAAAATCTGAAAGAGAAGACTTTGGAGCTGTTTTTTTGTTTCTCAAAAGTCCTGGAAATAAATGTCTTGTTCCATTTGTAGCCTGTGGCATGGCAAAGTATTGGTATTGGAAAATCAGTGAAATCATGTCATTGCACAGCTTTGCTGTAGGATGTTGTCTTACAGAGTTTTAGTTTGAGTTGGTCCCCCCCACCCTCCTTTCTTTCTTACTGGAGACCACAGGAGGAGGGAAATACTGTGAGATTCTGCCAGAAGTCAAATAACATTCTCTGCTAACCCCTAGCCATGTGACACCTCTTAGCTGAGCCCTTGACTGTACTAGGAAAGCTTCTAAGAAAGCTGCTTTCCTAAAGCTAGCTTGTGTTGAACAGCCTTTTATAAAACCAGATGGCTTTGCAGACTCACTATTTTGTCTGGAATGGACTGCCTGTGGTGGGTACACTTCACTTTATAACCCAAGTATCCCCTGCTCTGCAGTGCTCTCTACTTTGTGGATGGAATTGTTAAAAATACAAATAGGTCCTGATGTAAGGGCACAAGATTTAAGCTCACACAACTATATGCAAAAGTTACTTCAGGATCAGGCTCAAAACCTTATTTACTTTTCACTGAGATACTTACTGCCTATTTTCCAGGCTCACTCTAGGATGATCCAGATATAACTGCTTTGAATAAGAGAAATCTCACAGGTATTTTATAATGCTACAGAATGCATTAACTTGTCAAGTTGATGTCCATGGCGTTCAATCAAGCCTTCCCCTCTCCACTTTTGGTGGTGCTACGTGAGTGATGACAGGCAGACAGCCAGTCTTAGGTCCTGCCTAGAAGGAACTGCATGCAAGGTGCATTTAGGCCATCTGTGTGTAAAGCAGGCATGTGGCCTTGCTGTGGTTTCAGGGTTTTGTGCCTCAAAGAGTGTAACCTAATATGCCCTTATTCTTCTCGTTGCCCCTTAAGAGGGTGAGCTGTAACTTCTAATGTGAGCATCCTGTTAAAGCCAGAACAGTGGCCCATGCAGGCCTATCTAGATACTGGTGCAAGCTGCCCATGACTCTCTGCAGCTTTGCAAGCAGCCTCTGAATGATTTTTTGGAAGGCAGACGTTATTCAGGAGCTGGAAGGGACTTTTTGTACTTTCCAAACAACAACGCAACAACTAAGGAGAATGTAAGATTGTCCTCCTTGGCAGAGGAGTTCTTCCCTTCAGATAATTCCCTTGCCTCTGATTCTTTCACTGCCTCAAGACAAACCTTCTTGTCCTTCTAAGGCCATTTCTGGTTTGGCATCTTCCTGTTTTCTAACTGTTCCACTTTTCCATTCCTGCCTTTAAAACTTACACATTGAGAAGTGCAGTTGATTACCTTTTCTTGTTAGTGATCTGTATAAGTTATACAGCCATATTCAAACACTGACAATAGTTTTAATGGCTAGGCCTGGCTCTATGTAAGTCTATTTACTGGGTTTGAAAGTGAAAAGTTAACCTTTTGTCAGCTGTACTGGAGCAATAATTCATGTGTGTGCTTTTACACACACACAGAGAAAATCAATGGAGAATTTTGTTGTCCTGTTCCAGGTGAAATCAAAACTAATATGGACAGTTACTGCACATCAGGTTCTCAGGGGTAATTTATTAACCTGCACTTTCTGACCCATGAGCTTAATTTAGTCCGGGATGTCTTTGCTTTTGAGAAGAGAATCATAGCAGTTATGTAATTGATCATCAATGTGTTCTTGGAGGCATTTATTTAAATCTTTGTTGCATTTAGCAGGCTAATTCTAGGTTCTGTGCTGCTCCAAATTCACTCTTCAACCAATTTCAATAGCAGGATCCTTAATACAATAAATTATTTATTTGGGTAGTTGGTGCTTGCTTGCTTTGGAACACTTGATTTGGCTATCGGTAGAGAGTAAACTTCAGACTGAAGTTTAAGACGTACTTTGCATAAGATAAAACTTTTTTTGACTGGTTCTTAGGTATGCTCCTAAGTTAAATATCAACATTTGGAGAATATTAAGAATTGAGTAAAGTTCAGTGTGTGTTCCCTTCACTAGTGCAACATTCAGAGTAGTCACAAACCATGTACAACTACGGATTTTGGTCTGCTAAACCAAACACCAACAAAACACAGCCTTTCAGTGTCATTCACCAAAGACAGCCAGAGTACAAATTAATTCTTCTTAATAGCTGAAACTCAGAATCCTCTCACTGATATCACAATGGACAAAGAATTTGTGTAACTTCTTTTTGAAGCAGTAAATTCTCTGCCTGTAACAGGTAAACTAACAGCAATGCAATAGCCTGGTTTTGGTGGTGGTCAAAAGCATACATCACAAGAGCAGCAACTTTCTGTTTGGAAAAAATGCATACTATAATGCAGGGTGAGCTGATCTTATAGAATGTGAAAGCCAAGGCCACTGTGCACATGGTAATTACTCCAAGGTCTCAACAGCATCAAGTAGGAAAGCAGATGTGCTGTCATGAGATGTTTGTGTCTCTATGCAGGTGTTCCTGCTCTTCCAGGAAGCCAGCAAGGATTACTTGGCGGTGTAGGCTTCATTATTATTTCTTTCTAAATGCTTTCCATTAAATGTAGGCCCCTTGGCTGCGATGTTTGCTGATGTGCTGGTTTTGTATTACATGGTTGCAAATGCTGTGGAAAAGGTTTAATAATTAAATCCATTATTAATGTCTCCTCAAGAAGACAAGGGGAAGACCATGCATGTTGATTCACTGCTACAGATGTGCAGTTTGAGAGAAAATAGATTAAAATATGAAGGCTGCCTTCTAACCAACTCTACCCCAAGCCTCTCAGGCTTTAAAATACAGCAGAATTTGAAAGCTAATAACCAAATAAATGACAGATTTAATCTTTTAATCAGCTGCTCATTCTGTGTATAGGTGTGATTTCCATGACCTTTGTTGCCCCCATGAGTGACAAATGATTATTTTCCAGATCTCTCTGCAGGTAAAATATGGTCAATACAAGGCCATCGTGGCCTAGTTCATCAGAAACCCTCCAAGGATAAAACTCCCTATAGATAGCCTCCTACAGATTACATAAAGTTGACTGTATCAAAACTTATTTGAGGTTTTTTACTCACAGAAGATGGACTTCTTGATGCATGTAAAAGCTATTTTAGTCAACACAATTGCATGTCATGTATCAGAAGAATCTGGCCACTAGAAGGAAGGATATGTTGCAGAGATTTGCTATTCTTCAGGAAGGAGTAAAGGAGAAGTAAGTAGCTGGGAAAGATACACTGTAAACCTAAAAATAAGCTGCCAGTGTGACAGCCTGAAGAGCTGAGATTATGGAAGACTGGGTAACTCAGAATAGGAAATTGGACAGATCCTATTGCCAAGTACCATCTGGCATTAGGATGTGTTGGACTTAATCCAGATCTTTCCCTGTGTTTATGCTGGAGTGAAAGGCGAAATTCCAGACTCAATTTTATATAAAATATTGACTTAACATGAGTGTTTTTAAAGTTCATAAATAGGACAATTTGTTCAAAGGCTTTTGCAATAGCAGCCTGTGTAATAGCTAAAGTGTGATGTTTAGGAAACCAATTCAATTTATCTTTTGGAAGCAGAAAGTGAATGTAATATTTTTGCCTAGAAATAGGAGAATTTGGGATTCAGATTCAACACCAGCAAACTGATTGATTTTCTGGCAGCTAAAATATACAATTTAATAGGTGTCTTTTTTTGGACAATAGTCTGTTATTTAAACAGAAGACTAGAATGGTGTTTAGCTATTACACGTTTTCTTTTTCTTTTAATACAGGGCTCCTCCTAAAATACTGTTGATAAATTTAATCCTGTGAAAACATCTTTTCAGGAATTTCAGGCTTTTTCAGCTTTTCCAAAGACTCCAAAACCATAGAATCATAGAATAATTAGGGTTGGAAAGAACCTTAAGATCATCCATTTCCAACCCTCCTGCCATGGACAGGGACACCTCACACTAAACCAAGTCACCCAAGACTCCATCCAACCTGGCCTTGAACACTGCCAGGGATGGAGCATTGACAGCTTCCTTGGGCAACCCACTCCGGTGCCTCACCACCCTCACAGTAAAGAATTTCTTCCTTATATCTCACCTGAACTTCCCCTGTTTCAATTTGAACCCATTATCCCTTGTCCTATCACTACAGTCCCTAATGAGGAGTTCCTACCCAGCATCTTTGTAGGCTCCCTTCAAATACTGGAAGGCTGCTCTGAGGTCTCCGCACAGCTTCTCCAGGCTGAACAGTCCCAATTTTCTCATCCTGTCTTCATACAGCATTACAGTAAGAGTGACTTTTTCATTAAAGACCAGAGAATGAGTAGGCAGTTCATTTAGTTAATTAATCACTTTGGAATCTGAAATGCAAACAGTCATGCAAGTAGTAAGGACAATTCTCTTCTTGTTTGCAAGGCAACTATTAATTGTGTAGTTATTTATTGCTTTACTGTGACCAAAACTGCAATGTACACGTTACATGTTATTAGGAGGAAATTCTATTTTGTTAGTTATTGAATAACGTTTTATTCCAGTTTGACAAATGATATTAGCTTGTATTTATCAAGTAGCACTGGCTGAAAGACTTAATCTTTCACACTCTTCTAAATCTTGGAGACAGCAAAACACAGAGCTTTTCTGAGCCATTTTACAGTTTTGATTTAGATATTCCTCAGATAGCTAACTGCACTAGATTACCTATAGCTAAGCTGATTTGTGAGAGAGATGTTACGGGTTTTTATTTAGTAGAAATTCACTGGCAGGTTGCATTTTAAATTTATGAAGTGTTTATTGAAATTTTGAGCAAATATGCTTTGATTTTCATCATTAGATGTTTGGTAAATAACATAAGTTGCTATATATTCATAGTGCTTGTTCTGCTAAAATAAACTACCTCTTTGGTAAACATTGAATTTCTACTGATGAGAATAACCAAAACCTAATGTTATAAACATTAATGCAAACAGCTTTTATTTCATAGTCAGTGTCTTGTATCTGTCTAATGTATATAACAAATGCAATACGTTAACGTTACTGTTATTGTTGGTCTCTAAGTGGGGTGATGCTCTTTTTGAAAAAGGGAAATGATCCAGGAGAAAAAAGTTGTGATTTTTTTAAGTCATCTGACTTAGTGTCATTGAAATTTGAGTGTTTGAGAAGAGAATAAGAATCTGCAAAAGTTATGCATCAAAATTCTTTAGTAGTTGCTCTACATAAAGGTGTGTTGGCATCCTCATATATGTAAATCTGAATGGTTATATATGGTGCCTTGTAATGAGTAGAAACAATGTTTTAAACATCATTTAAACAGACTTTAGTAGTTAGAAGAGCAAGAGGTTGTGTATTTAGTCAGTTTTTTCCCAGCGTTCTGGAAGTACTGAGGTCAAATGTGCAAGCTTTTCCTGTTCTTTGCTCCTTGTTCTTTCCCTTGGAAGAGGAGGTAATTCGCTCTGTAATTCTTTAATGTTGATATTCTTTAAAACAAACAATAATACAAGAGAAGCTGAATTTTAGCCCTTAAGCCATGTGTTCCTGATTGGTAGAGTTGAAACTGTGTGTGAACAGGGTACACAGGAGATCTGTGACCACAAATTGCTGATTTCTTCAACAAATGCCAGTTTGGTTTGCATCAGATCTGCATGACAAAATAAGCAGACCAGTGACCGCCTTAAATTCAGTATGAGTTAAATATAAAAGGTGAATCAAACTTTAATATTTGCAGAGCTCAGAACTGTGAGAATCTAGAATTGATTTCATGTTACGTAGCCCTAAGCTGCAATCAGTGGTACTTAAAGGTGGTAAAGGCAGAACAGAAATCAAAGCGGTTCCCATGCTACTGTAGGTACCCAGCTGGAGCAAAACACAGTAGTTCTGAACCTGCCCAGTCTGATTTACCTCTACAGAATGGGAATATCTCATGAAGGGTACACTTCCTGATTCACCTCCTGAGCAGTTCCTTGTGGAAAACAAATAGCTTATTGTTACTCCAGCCATATAATAGTGTGTAAGTGTTTAACCTGGCCCTCTTCAATGGCATTTCAGCCAGAGCCTGTGGATTTAAAAGGACTGGTTAGTTCCATTAACCTTTTTCTCTTTAAAAAATCCCTGGACTTTTAACAGCTCACAAAAGGCTTCCTCCTGCCTTGGACTTCAATTCTTTTCTAATTGTATACTCACCTACCATAACTGAAAATGAAATAACATAGAGGTCCGACTCCCCTATTTTCAATTGCTTGTTCACCATTAATGATGAAAAATCAGCTAGGTTTGGAGGACTGGTTCTTTCATAAAACCATAGAATGGTTAGAAGGGATCATGAAGATCATCTAGTGTCTGTCACCTTGTATCTTCTGTGGAGATTCATGATGACCACGTAGGGAAACAGCAGCTGCACCTGTCATTGTTTTGGTCTCATTGATCTCTATATAAGCATGTTTCTTCTGGGCCTTGTTCTTTCTAAGCAGTATTGTTTCCATCCCTGCCTGTGCTTCTAGATGTGGCAGGTGCCCTTTTCACTTTTGCCTGGCAGGTCAGGTCTGTGATGAGGCTTGCCTTTTGCATGTGACTCAGGGCAAGCAGCCTTTGAGCTTTTCTCAGTCAGATGTATTGAAATATTCTGCACTGTTGGTGAAATATAACTCTTTGGTCACCAGTGAGCTGATTTTTTTCCCACCTGAACAGCTGACCTCCAATTACACAATCATGAAGGAGTGGCAGAAACTATGGGATCAGTTTCAAAGTGCAATGGGATTCCTGGAGCAGGCTGGCAATAAATTCTGTATCCTAAAAGAAACAAAAAGCAACAAGATGAACTTCTGAAAACTGTATGTTAATGCACTTGGGCATGGTATGTAGGATGACCACTGGGTCTTTGGTGCCAACTGTTTAACTTCACAGATCTGCTGTCACATCAACTCACTTGCTAATGTAGACAAAGCATTACTTTAACAAGGTACAAATCTCTGCACTGACAACCCTAACCTGCTGTTAGCATGTATGTGTAGTAATATGAATATTGATATCCATATTTGTATTTCTGTGTGGAAGAGCCTTAAATATGAGATTCCTAGCCACCTCTAGCTCTAACCTGTTCAGAATCACATACAGTTTATCATCTGCAGTGACGTTATAATGAATTTTTCCCATTGATATTCGTGTTGGAAGGGAAATTAACTAAATCTGGGGGGTTGAACAAGAAAGGGAACACTGTTCCAGATGCTCTCCAGAGATGGAGCTCTCATCCTTTCTATTGCTGTGACTTTCTTGTTTGGATTTCCTCAAAGCTTGTTTATGAGAACATCATTTTATTTGGGTATCTGTCTTACAAAAAGACATGTTGTACTCTTCATTGTTGAAATTCTGCACAGATCATCTTAAATAGTGCACAGTGCATCATTTGAAATGTTCAGTATGTGATTTTTAGCTGTCAGGTCTGTTATGCAAATCACAGTCTGATTGTCTTGAAGACAGAGCTTTCTGCTACAGTTTGAAAAACACTGAAATCTCTTGGTTTTGGAAAATTGCATTTCCTGTTATGTCTGCCTGGCACATACAGCTGAGAATTCATGAGCATCATCAGTGCAATGGAGCCAGCCAAGAGCAAACATTTGGCATGTTTTATGCTAGAAAAACCTTGTTACAAAAGCAAAACATGCATATGTTCATACTCACAATAAAGTGGGAAATGCTTAAAAGCTGGACCAGAATAGTATCAGTATTGCTGTTGTCACTTCTTCAAGACACAGTTTGTACACTGGATATCTTCTTTTCAGAGAAATGACTGAATAGTAAGTGAGTCTTCCATTTTTCAAGGGAGCTGAAGTGCAGACTGCCCATTATGTTCCTCATCGTCATTAAAATCTCCATTCATTTCGTGAGTACTTGTGAGAGATCTCATTTTCCTTGTCTTCTAATTCCTTGTTTGATCTGTCGGTCTGTTTTCTCATGGATTGAGCTCCTTACGTTGTGCATGTTTCTTGGTGTGGTTTTCACACCAGCTTGTGAAGAACAACTTGGGCAACAACTGTGGGCCAAAGATACTGAAGGGAGGCATGCTTAGTCAGAGTGGATAGAAATTGAGTCTTTCTAAAACAGCTTTTCAAAAATAGACTGAATTATCATAGAATAGTTAGGGTTGGAAAGTACCCTTAAGATCATCTAGTTCCAATCCCCCTGCCATGGGCAGGGGCAGCTTGCACTAAACCATGTCACCCAAGACTCCATCCAGCCTGGCCTTGAACACCACCCAGGATGGAGCATTTACAGCTTCCTTGGGCAACCCATTCCAGTGCCTCACCACCCTCACGGTAAAGAATTTCTTCCTTTTATCTCACCTGAACTTCCCCTGTTTCAATTTGAACCCATTATCCCTTGTCCTATCACTACAGTACCTAATGAGGAGTTCCTAATCAGCATCTTTGTAGGCTCCCTTCAAATACTGGAAGGCTGCTCTGAGATCTCCACGCAGCCTTCTCTTCTCCAGGCTGAACAGCTCCAATGTTCTCATCCTGTCTTCATACAGGAGGTGCTCCAGCCCCTGATCGTGGCCTCCTCTGGACTTACTCCAAGAGCTCCATGTGCTTTTTGTGTTGGGGACACCAGAACTATCAGTTCTTATTGATATGCAACTCTTCAGACAGGCTTTTAGCTCTTGTGCTTTAAGGCAAATGGTAAGAGGCAAGCATGGGCAAGTTTTGGGAGGTTCATTACTACTTCACTAATAAGAAAGTGCCTAAAAAGTCTCTGTTTATGCCAAAGGAGGAAAAAACCTTTTCAAAAGAGATCCTGGTAGCATGTAGTCTTCTCTATGTTATATGGGTGCCTAATATTGTAGGCTATATATGAAGCAGAAATAATTTAGGCTTCATACAGAATTTATTACTGAAGATGAGAGGAATTTTTCTGGTTAAAAGTTGTCTTTTTTGACAGGACCATAGTCTAACCCTCCATAGGCAAATACAACTTCCAGAGTTCCATGCAAGCATCTCAGACCTTTCGTCTTTATGTTGTGATCACATACCTAATTTGAACCTTTTTGTTTTAGTGCAAGTCCCACTGGACTGATCAGAATGATTTCTGTGTTTTGAAGTGGATTTCCTGTGCATTCAGATATTAATTTAGACTTTATCATTTTATTTTTTTTTTTCCCCTGGCTAAAATATACAGTGATAACAATCTAAAGAAAAATGAAGATGTTAACCCAAGTTTACTTTTCTAATTGGAGAGAAAACGTCTATCACTGTGACTTGAAGAGGTACAACAGATAGCAGCTTATTGCCAATCTGCATTATACTCAAAATCCCCAATGTTGTCTGGGGGAAAAATACCAAGATATGCCTCTGTGGTCATCATCAGAACAGTAAGACAGCTGTGGCCATCAAAAAGGTGTAGTAGGTACCTTTCATGGGGAATTTTCTCTTTTAGGAACAGTAACAGTAAGACCTGAAAGCTTATTTTTATTAATGCCTCTGGTTATACACATAGTAATTGCCGGGGTAAGCTGATACTTCCAGTGGAAATGAAATGTAGAAACTGTGATTTGGTGGAATGAATGGGGGATGGGTGTAGCCATTCTGCTAGGGAGACTGTCATTCAGAATGGAACAGGAAGTGTTGTCTAGATAACAAAGCCATTTGGTATGTATATGCAGCCTAATTTGATCTGTAGTTGATCTTCAATTAATTAAGTAAAATAGACACACCAAGCTGGTGTGTTTCACTGCTGTTCCTGAGCATGGATATTATAAGGATTTAATCTTCAGTAATAGGATTTTTCCTGGACAAATCCTTATTTGGTGACCAGAGCTGCCTTTCTTGATATCCTTGTGATGCTGAGCACTCACCTGGGGAAGTTTCAAAACCAAGGTAAGTCAAATGTACTGTTCTATAAATCATATTGAATATCTGTGGGAAAATTTATGAGCTCTGTTGAATCTGGAGAAACAATATGTACTTGTACTAGTGGTATCTACCAAATGCTGGAGCTGCTTTGTATAAAAGGGCCCCTTTATTCTGCCTTCTGTAGATCTAGTCCTGGTGATTGTTGATGAGAAGAATGAGGTAAATGAGGTATGGCTTCCTGTCAAAGCTTGAAGTCATGATCTTGCAGTATTCCTAATCCTAAAACGGTGAAAGAGCGAAAAATATCCTTTGATGTTCCAAAATGTATTTCTGATCCAAAGTTGTAAATACAAACAAAATCCAAACCCCAGAAAGTTGCTACTTTAACTTTTCCTGAAAGCTGCAGTGGTGTTCCCTCGTAAGACACACAGAATCATAGAATCAGGGAATAGTTAGGGTTGGAAAGGACCTTAAGATCATCCAGTTCCAACTCCCTGCCATGGGCAGGTACATCTCTCACTAAACCATGTTATCCAAGACTCTATCCAACATCTTTAA
Source organism: Bolborhynchus lineola (assembly GCA_025448015.1). NCBI lineage: Eukaryota > Metazoa > Chordata > Aves > Psittaciformes > Psittacidae > Bolborhynchus > Bolborhynchus lineola. The sequence continues at coordinate 3,144 of JAOEHX010048062.1, read as the reverse complement.
GAGCTTCTTTAAATTTCTTGCTTTACATCGTTTTTTTATTACTGTGACCTTTTTGAAGAACCAGTAAGAACTATCAGTGGTTTTAATGGTGCAAAGTGTTGTTTGCAACAATACAAAATATACTGTGGACAATAAAACAAATGTATGGAGGAGAGGATACCTTTTCAAGTGTGATTGTGGATAAACCGCTTTTGGTCAGCTGTAATGAGCTTCCTTGTGGGCCTGTTGTGTTCATTTCGTATGAACAAGTGAGTGACAAATTACCTTTTCAGGCCAGCAAGGCAATTAAAGAATAGTTCTCTCCTTAAAACTCTTAGGGACCAATTTTAATACCGCAGTTAAGACATTTGAACTGTTCTTTATTTCAGACAGTTTTGTTTTGGGGCTGCTATTAGTTTTAAAACCAATTCATTTTCTTTTTTTTTCTTAAACCTTTGGTATAAGTAGTTCCATTTTAATTCCATAATTGCTATTTGTGATTTCTTGTGATTATAAATTCTATGTAAATGATAGATTTCTTGTGACTGCACAATTCAAAGAATTAAAGTTGTCAGAAAGGCGAGTTGGTGATTAACATGTTTGAAATTAACTTTTTCCAATAGGTTGATGCAGAATCTAGCCCTTATGACAGAAGCATAGACATATGGAATATATGTGACATGGTTTCCCTGTACCAGAGGAAGACGGTCAGGGTTATGAGGGACTCTAGGAGATGGGTCTGATCTTTCATGTCCTCTGAAGAGTCATTCGTCTCTCATGGGTCCTAGATGTCAAAATGTACTGTTCAGTAAATGAAATTTCCAGATGAGGTTGTACCACAGGTCTCATTCTGTCGGGTGCTGACCACTGTTTCTGAGCAGGTATAGGCTGTGTGTACCACCCTGCAGAAAGCAGTTTCAATATAGCATGTCTCTAGGGATAAGTTTTTTCCTGGCTCTTTAATGTTTGTTTTGGGTAAGCTATATCTATCATCAAAAACTCTTACATTACAATATATACTTATTTCCTTGATGTATACAAAATAAATTTTCTTAAAGGTTGATACGCCATTTGCCTTAGTGATTATTTTTGCAATACACTGAAGTCTAGGTGTGTATCATAATAAACAAAAGTGCCTCCCAAAGACCTCTTCAACCATACCTGGGCTCATTACCCTTCTTTTTAATCTAGTATGCCTTTTTTGAAGGTAGAGCCTCTTTGGAATATTTTTACACTTTTTTAAATCCTGATCTTCTACCTCTGTTCTCCTCTGTGGTAGGAATCATCCCAGTCTTTCTGTATTCTCTCTCTACAAAATCTGTTTTCCTCTGCTTCTGGTTATCCTTGTCACTCACCCTTCCAATCTACTGTATTTTTCCCTTTTGAATCAACAGCCAGTATTCCAGGTGAGGGCTACTTGTTTGCTTACCTAGTGGGTATTATATTTCCTTTATCAGTCTCTTCCCTATTTCAGTTATCTTCATGGATTTTTGTCTGGTTTGATTTTTAAACAATTGCTACACATTGGCAAAGGCTTTTATTTACCTCTCCACACCAGGAAACTCCGCTCTTTCTTTTTAATGCCCCTCAATTATGAATAGCCCTTTGAGCCCAAGGGACTGCACTACGCTGTGGCTGTGTTACTGACTGTAGTGGATTCCTTTCTTCTTCAAAGCTTACATGGACTCTTACAAACCTGGGTGCTGTAAGGTACAAGTTTTGTGGAAGGAAAGCAATTATTTTTGCAGGCTCTATCTGCTAAGGGATAGTTCACTAGCACTGTCTGGCTTAAAAATTTCATCCCTGTATTGGCTTAAAATTATATATTTCAGGCAGTGTCTACAGAGAGTAGAAACTTAGACAGGAAATGCAGTTTGGAAAACTTGGAGATACATTAGGGACACTGTTATATTTTGCATGAAGAAGTGAATGAATAAAGTGGTTTTATTAAATAGAACTTGAGTGTCCCATGACACAAGAAGAGAAAGAATAAATTCAGGAGTTAAAAGTGAGTGTTTTGAGCCTCACATTTAAATGCTCTGTAAGGAATAATTATTAACTGAAGTTTTATACTCTCCTGAGATGAAATATTTCGCTCATAAATGTATATATCTGGTTCTGAGCCAATTTTTCTGTTTTAATCTTGATTTGTAAAGTTGCTGAAATGAATAAAGCATGAAGGACAAATTCAAATAAAACTGTTTCTTGATGTGTTTATTTTAAGAGGCCCTAGAACTGCAGTATATGAGTTCCAGGCCATGGGCTGTAACTGATTTTCATCAACAGAAATTGGAATGCAATATAATGAGCCTGCAACTGGTTAAAATCAGACCACTTCTAATTGATTATGCCTGTCTAAGGGGACTACAATTACAAAGGGCTTTTCAGAGTACAACCCTGCCTAGACCTTTTCTACATTATTATTTTGAATTACTTATCATTATAAGTGATTTTTTGTCTTCAATTAATAAAATCTGTCAAAGTGCAGGACAGCCTTTAGGGAATTTACTACCCAAATTCAAACCAATTTAAAATGTCTGATAAAGGAAGGCAGGGAGAGCTCGCACCCAGAGCATCTTGTCCAGCTGAAGAATTATTGCTGGGCAAATTATGATTATTTATCTTAAAGCAAAAAAAAAAAAAACCAAGAAAAACCCCTTGTAGTTATTCTAATTTGCTTGGTTGGATGGAAGTGTTGTTTGATTCATGTCATTGGGAAAATAGAGTTTTCTCTCCTTGAATCAATAGGCAAAATCTAGAAGCTTTTCCCAGATCCTAATGTGTCCAAGTGTCTTTTCACAGACAATCCATAATGCCAATAGTATTATTAGATGAGCTATTGTCAGTAATAATAATTATTAACACTACCCAATGAATTTGTTCTTGTAGACCTCTTTAATATACTGTGTCCACAGTAACTCTTTTAATAGACTTTGAGTTGCAAATGTCCAGGGCCTTTTCAGTCTAATGGGCAGAATAATGCAGTCCTCTTCCAGACAATTTTCTAGCACTTGTATGCTGCTAAAAAGCAGTGAAGTTACTCACTCATCCAGAAGTAAACCAGCACCAGGAGAGCGGGTGGTGGAGGAATAAGGAGTTCCCCAAATTCACACTTCAAACATTACTGGAGGAAGTAAGTAACATAAGAATCATAGAATCATAGAA
>JAOEHX010048061.1:45614-61099 GCA_025448015.1 Bolborhynchus lineola | reverse complement strand
GAAAGTTGCTTCGGGCGCTGCAGCGGAGCAGAGCGCGAATCGGCGGCGGCGGCGGCGGCGGCTGCTGCTCGGGGTCGCTGCGGCTCCGTCGCTGCTGCCATGCACCCCTCTGCCTCGGAGCGCCCGGTCAGCGGCGGAGGAGGAGGAGGAGGAAGGATGCTAATGAGAGAGGCGGTGTTAAGGCTCCGGCGCGGAGGGGGCGGTGCAGCGCGGAGGGGGCGCGGAGCTGGGCAGCGCCGAGCCCCTGCCCCGCCGCGGCTGCGGGGGAGCGCGCATCACCGAGGGCGGTTGTGTCCCCTCCCCGCCTCGCGTTTCCGAGGCGCTTCTTTCTAAGCATCAGTTCCACGCTCATCCTCCGAGTTTTCAGTTTTAAACGCCGGGCGGTTGGTGCGTCCCCAGCCGATAGCGAGCCTCAGCGAGACAAATGTCGGGCTCGTCCCCATAAAAAGCATAATGGGATCCTACGGACTCTGCAGTGTGCCCTCCCCCGAGAGCCGTGAATCTGCCACACGCTTTGACAGGCCAGATGGCAGGGGACACCCTGACATCTCCAGCTCCTGCCAGTTGAGGATGAAAATGCACTTCACAGCATCTGCGTTCCCCAGTTCCTATCAGCACGTTAATATATTCAACAGCTTTGCAAACCATCTTCAAAGTTGTTTTAAAATGGAAACTGTAAATGTACTTTCAAAAAAAAAAATCAGAAATGGAAATAATGAAGAATTGGCAGAGATGAAAAATCGCTTCTAGGTGCTGCTGGGGCAAAACTGTAATGGACATTGATATGACACCTTCTGCACAAACAGATTAATTTAGCAACGAACCATAGCTGCTTCTGGAGATATTTACTATCCGACAGGACTAGAGCAAAGCAGCAAAGGAAGAATGAAGAAATCTTTTTTTCAGAAGAAATTGCTTAAAGAGAAGTGACAGGGAGCCCTCGCTTCCCACAGGCGAGTTCATGCTACTGTGTCCTCATGAGCTGGGCTGAAATTACTGCTCCAACACCAGAGAAATCAGAGGGAAACCCTGGACTGTGGGGCTCAGAGCCTCATCGAACTACAGCTACCTGTTATAGCTCAGGAAGTGCTCTCATTTGTAGAGCAAGGTTGAGCAGCTTAAAAAGCCCATCAAAGCCCACCCTCTGGTTCCACACATGCAGAGATGGGGTTTCTGCAAGGCAGGCGCTCCCCATGCCTGGGTGCTGGGCAATGGGGTTGGCAGCTCCCACTGACCATTTAATGTCACTTTGGGAAGATGCCCACAGCCATCTCATTGCAAAGACCCATCTCCCTCTGTCTACATCCCTCTCCTCTCTGCAGGACTCACTCCTGTTGCACTGGCCTCATCCTGTCCATCCAGCTGCTGCTGCTCTTAGGGGAGCTCTGTTTCTTGCTTCCAGTAATGTCACAGTGACCCCGATGAGGATTATAATTTGCTCTATTCCAGAATCCACTGCTCTGAGCAGAAAGCAGCAGTACCCACCACCTCTCAACCTTTGCTGGATTTTCCAGTGGAGAAGCATTATTCCAGGCAGGCAGGTCAGCCTGACACTGCTTAACAACATCACATGTAGTAATTGCCTGCTAAGCAGCTCCAGAGTTTCTTCTTATTAAGGATCATTTTTGTTGCCAGTTGACTTGACTGTGGGCAGATCAAAGCAATCCTTGGCAGGAAGGCAGAGGCAGCACAGCCACAGGGGGCTGCGAGGACGCTCAAAATCTGTTTAGGACAAGCCTGCAGCCCTTGGGGTGAGCGGCTTCTGCAGTGGCAGCCTTGACTGGCAGCACAAGTTCACCGACACAAAGTGGGTTTGGGGTTATCACTGACAGCACCTGGAAATTCCTTCTATGGGCTTGGGGCTCTCTTAAGACTGCTCAGCACAAAAAGACCAGGAAGTCTGCAGCACCAGGGCTTGGTCCTACACCACATGCACAGTGCCACCTCTCCCATGCTGGCCACATCCTGCAGCAGCAAGGTTACCACAGCTACCTCCCTTGTGCTTCTGGAAGATGCTGAACATCCACCCTGACCTTTAATCCCATTTTACACATAAAGGCAATGAAGTATAAAGGTTCCTCATGGGCTGCCTCGAAGCTGTTGGACCAAAAGATAAAGGCTGAGCCCACTCCAGCTGGAAGAGTTTTGCTCTTAACTACAAGGGGTCAAGATTTTAGGGCATGTGCACCAGTTTTGCTCTCACCTCCTGGGTCATCCTCTCACAGCAGCACATCAGGGACAAAATCTTCACAGTTTCCATCAGTTTGGGCATTTTAAGCAGATTGACAGCAGGGCAAATGGAAAATGCTGCTCTATGTCAAATGTACTTTAATCCTTTTAGATTCTTTCCTGTGGCATTAAATGTAAGAGTGCACTCATTTTTACCAAATGTACCATACTAAAACTTGCCTATTGCAAGAGAATACTTTCCCCACAGCCTTTTCTCACATCCATGTATTACACTGTATGTAACTGCAGAGCTTTGGGTGTCTGTAAAATGTTTTGCTGCAGCAGACTCAACCCAAGCTGCCAGCTCCATCCTCCCCCTGAGGAGCACTGTGCAGAAGCCCAGCTTCCCACCAGCTTTCCTGCGCACAGCCTCCTGCCTCCAGCATATCAGGAATGAGTTTCACCCTGATTGGGGCAGACCAGCTTTTGGTGGAGCAGATGGTCAGATGTGCTGAAGAAACGCATCATCTATTCCTGGTAACAGCCCCTGTTGGGGAGCACTGTAACATTAGGATAGCTGCAGATATTACGAGAGCCAGGACCCACATCCAGCACTGCCCAAATCACGATTCTGAATCTCCTTTAGCACCAGTTGCTCCGCAGCAGATGGGAACAGGTCCCCAAGAGATGGGCTTTTTAACACCGAGTTCAGTTAGCAAGGGCGGGATGGACTCCCTGCTTGCTTGGTTCTGGTGCTCACCAGCACAGGGGAATTTCCAGTTCCTGGTGGTCAGGACAGCTTTGCCAGCAACTTTAAACGCCCAAGTGCTGCCTTGGCCCCATCTATGAGCAGCAAAAGGAGAGGTGTGCGTGTTGCTTTCCACTGCTGAAACAGAGTCCTGAGTGAACAGCATCAGGGGGCAGTGTTTCAGCCAGCGTAAAGTTCGGTGGATGGGCAGCACCCTCAGTCCTGCTCAATGAAGCACCTCAGCTTACAACTCAGGATCACCACCTGCATCCAAACAGCTTTGGTGTGTGCTTGGGTCCAGGGCTGTGATCTGGGCATCTTCCTCCAACTGGGACTGGAACAGAGCCACGTGCCTGTAGGAGCTGCACAGTTGTCCAGAGCTGGCTGAGATTTCCAGAGAAAAACAACCCAACAAAAGGCTCAGAGCTTTCAGGTGGCTGAATTTTCCACCCTCTGACTTCTACAGTTGTCAATACATGCTCTGTTTCACCATCTGCCCAGGTATTAGTTATTAGCATCTGTGCTGTGACAGCACCTGAGAGCCAGCCTTGCACAAGAACCTACAGTGTAAGTAATTATATATGCTGGATGAGTAGATGCTTTGTCCATACCCTAAGGCTTCTCAAACCAATTCCCAACATATTTATGAGCACCTTTAGCATGCATTTATAAAAGACAAGATGGCAGATTTCTGCTTGTTAATCAAAAGATGTCACAAATTACAATACCAAAAGAGTCTACAACCGTGGCATGTACAAACAGCAGGGAGAGATTCTTTAATAGTTTCATTTCATTGCGTGCGACTTCCTCCTCCAACAAAACACTGCTTGATCATCAAGGCCCGAAGAAATATCAGAGGAGCTCAAAGCCCTCAGACTGTTGTAGGATATATACCATGAGTGTATGAGTAATCATGCTGACATCACTCTAATGAAAGGAAGGTAATGAAAGTACATCTCTTCCTGGAAAGGTGGAAGCTGTGCACAGCATAACGAGGCAGATTGTATGGATGCTCTTTGCAGCTATAGAGAGCAGAGTTAGGCAACGTAAAGAACCTTGTTAGGGCAAACTGAACTGTGCAGATGTTTTCCTCTCTTTCCTTTCAGTCAATAAGAAGTCCCAGCTAGGTGACACAGGTTTAACCCCATGTTTGTGTCACAAGAACAATGTGGGGGTAGGAAGAGCTTTTGTGCCATTCATTACCCAGGCGAGTTGCTGAATACAATTTATTTAAGGAAGGAACAGCGTGATGATTTTAATTCTGTTAAGTGTAGCTTCCAAAATGCATTCTTTATGCTTCATTTGTTGCAAATGAATGACTCAGTTAAAACTGCATTTCAACACATTTTAGCCCAAATATTTGCTTTGCACAACAACAAAACACAGATAACTGCAATCATCTGTAAGTAAGAACAAGCAAATGGAGAGACAGAGCGCACTGCTCTTTATAGAGGTACCTATAGTTGTTTTTAGCACAAAACTTCAATGCAAAGCAAGAAATGCTACTAAAGCTGATTTGCAAGTTTGCATTTCCCTGATCTGCCCGTTATTGCCAGGGTTTGGAAGAACCTGTAAACAAGCACACTGTATTTATTTCCTTCCCACAGCCATTCCAAACAAAATGCACATACTGAAGATATTTTCACCTTTATGCACCAGGACGGCATGAATGAATTCAAAACGTCACTATCTCCTAACTGTATACACTATGTGCAAGATGAAGGTTTTCCCTCTCGGTGTCTTTAGTATAATTAGCATGTATGAAAACATTCAGACTACTTAATTTCCCAATTATATACCTATACTGAAAATACCCTTTGCATTGAGCATGCAGCAGTTCTTATCAGGAGACACTCAACTTCTTCTGCCCTGTTGTATCACTGCAGATGCTCATGTTTTGACGAGTTGGGAAATGATAATTTTCTGCCCTATCAACTTGGGAGACAGAAATCACAGCACTGCAGCAGCGCAGGGCCCGGGCTGATGTGGTTCCCCTTCCCTGAGAGCAGCCGCTCCGATGGCACAAACAGCATTCCCAAAGGACAGCCACGTAGCACAGGCTTCTTGCTGAGCGCAAGCGGTGAATCAGTTGATGCTGCGAAGTGTGAGAATGAGGCCATTTGTGATATTATCCTGCTGTTCTCCTAGAGGCTTCGGTAGCCATGGGAAAATCAGTTACTGGAATCTAATTTGCTTGTTTGTAATTAATATCACCCAGAAGCTACTTATTTGCTGCCTACTTTGAGGACTGCTGGGTGACCAGTGATGATAAAGAAATAATCAATTATTCTTCTGAGACAGTCGAAGACACCCAGTTACATGTGTTCTCTGTTACTCATGGGAGGCATACAAATCTTTCTTTTCCACGAGCAAACCCAAAGAACAGGGCGTTTACAGGTGGCATGGGAGCATACAGCTGGTTTGCTTCCTTGTTCTCCAATTAAACAAACAGCCTGCTGACATTTCTTCAATACCTTACATGAAAGGAGGGAAGCCAAAGTTAGAAGGGGTGGGAAAACCAGTGTTTTCCTGTGGTTCAGGGTTCTGGAGTGGAGGGATGCTGCAGAGATGCTTGCAATGCTCATGGCTGCAGTAGTCTTGTTCACCTGAAAAATGCAGCCTTCCCTGGCTTCCACACAGGGGCAGCTCTCCCCAGGTTCTTCTCTCCACTGCTGTAAAGCCCTTTTATCTCCCTCTGCCAGTCCTACAGGTACGTGTACCCAGTGTGGTTTTTAGAGGTCTTTTTCCAAGCCTATCCCTTTGACCATCTCTCTGCATTCCTCTCCACGCAGCTCTCCGCTGAATTCTGTGTATCAGATCAAACATAAACTGCTTGTCTTTATTTCAAAGGCTTTCGTTGTCAACCCTGCCCTGCCTTTTATTACTCATTTAGCAGCAAGAAATCAGCTCTGCTCTCCAGCTGACCATGAAACCAGCCTCTCTTTCCCTATGCCAGGCTCTCAAACAATCACACTCATACTTTCTTACATGCTGCCCCTTCTGCCTGGGGAATCTTCCTTCTAAGCAAACCCAAGTCAGCTGTGCTACCCTCCTTTTGCCTATGAATATATCCTATAAGATCAGGATCCCACAGGCATATTTTTTCCAATACAACTATGCTCCAACAAGTTATAGTTTCTTTCATCTCTCTTCCTTGCAGCCATCCCTTGTTTTGTGTCTTCTCCTGGGTAACACCACTCCATTTCCCAAGTTTGTGAGACACCTAACAGGAGGTCATCTTAGTCTACTGCCCGAGTCCCTTGGCACTACAGTAACACCACTGATGGCTACAACATCCAATTACTCAGCTCACAGCTGCATTCCACCGAGCAGACACCGTATCACACACCACTGGCCACTTCTGCCTCCCCATTGCATCCTGTACTTCTCACGGAACACCGTTTAAGGCATTAGCAACCATGAATTATAAAACAGTACAAAAGAGGCACATGTTCTCTTGGCTTTGCTGCAAGCTTCAACCCAGCAAAGCCTCCATCAAGATCTTGCAATAACGAGCCAGGCAGAAGGACAGGCCAGACTGCCATATGAAAGCAAACTGAAGCGTAATTGTCTCCTCAGCAGCAGCATTCTCATCCCCATTCCCATTGCTTTTTAATAACAACATCTTTTCATGCACTGTCTTGTTTAAGCAATAGAGAGAAGCCCAGAGGTTAATTAAAGAGAAGTAGAGCATAGTCCCTCAAAAAAGAAAAAATCCCCAAACAAACAAAAAACTGCAACAAAAAATCCCCCTCAAAAAAACCCAAACATAAATTAAAAACTAAAACCCAGCATTTTGGAGTATTCCAGTTGAAAAAAAGTACTAATTTTAACCCTATTTAAAACCAGCAGTCAGTCCTTCGGCTTAGGAAAACCATGAAGCCTTTGACCTGCTTTTCTAGTGCTTTAAGAAGTGTTTGTGCTTCCTGTCAGTCAAGAAGACAGCAAATTATGTGGCATACATCAAAAGCCAGCAGTCCGTAGCATGCACACGCACGCTGCACCCTACAGAGGCAGATCGGCACTTTAGCAATGGCGCATCTCGTCAGTTAAATCGAGCTATATATCTTCTTTCCACATATAACATGTTGATTGGCAGCTCTTCCAGAGACCTGGCTCAGACATCTGGGGGATTTTGCTGGCAAGGTCAACCAAGCTTCTAATGCAATGCTTTCCATCAGAGTCACGGGTGAGGAGCACCCAGACCTCAGCTGCTCGCTGTGCTGCAGTACCCCCACCTGCAAACGCTGCATCAGGGATGCTTGCCCGATCTCCAGGCTGTTCCTCTTCGAGGTTTAGCCCAGAATCCTTCCTCTGCCCAACCCTTCTTAAACACACATCCTGTAAGCTCCCTGCAGTCCCCAGTAGATGGGGTTGGACTGCAGTCCCTGCTCCTCGACGAGCGCGGTTTTCTCAGCTCTGGCTACTTCTCTCGGAGGGCAGCAGTTACCGAAGGTGCCAAGTCCTGGGTTTGAATTCTGGACAAATCCTGGGGTCCTTCACCTTCTAGTTCTGGGAACCTCACTTCCAAGGAGAAGGGGATTACTTGGTGCTCAACAGAGAGCAAAAGGAAAAGCTGTTAGATGTGTTACGGGAAAGGGCTGAAGACTGAGCATACCCCTCCCTTCAAAAGAAAATGTCACCAGAAAATAAGGGGCAGGAAAGAAACTTCACAGACTGGACAAGCAGCAAGCAGACTAGAAGAATGTGAGATGGACATTACAGAAAGCTGTGAGATAGCCCAGCATTTAACCCCATTGCCTGGGAAGGCTGTGGAATCCCCGCCACTGGACCAAGAGGCTCTCGGGACCAGCTCAGGCATGGCTGGCCACCCTGGTGCAGAAGGATGGAGAGCAGACTCCTGATGGTTTTCCTAATCTTGTTTCACATTTTGCTTCTTCCGCCAGTGCCTCTCAGCTTCCCTGTTACCGCCCTAATGGGAGAGCCCCGCATCTCCCATGCAAAGCTATCCCAGCGCACCAAATCCACACAAATCAATACTTGCAATACCCCACAGCCTCCTCTAGACCTTCTCAGTGAAACTACAAGCAAAGGGAAGTTTAGCCCTCTTGATCAGTCCGCTCTGCTTGAAGCCTGAAGGGAGAGCATCAGTTAAATACAGCAAATGCTTACTATGAAACCTGTTCTTGGGGCCAGAACTCATATTTCCTCTTTCTGACCCTTTTCACCCATGGTAACTTCCATGAAGGTCAAAAGTAAGTGGCTTCTGTTGGAAGAGGGAGGTTTCACTACTGGAAACACAAGGCAAGCCCCAAGAGGAACATCCTTCTCTTACTCTGTTCCCCTCTGGATTGAAGACAGGTGAAGAACAAAAGCCCCATTCAGACCAGAAGGATGATACCTCTGTATGTCAGAGCCAGGCGAAACAAAGAGTAGCACAATTTGTGGAGTAACTTTGGAAACTTCAGTATTTCTCAAGATTCAGCTTTAACGACTCCTTCCTACTCCCTGGATCCGAAGCAGCTACTTCTGTCACGTTGCATTAGAAGCTGAAGCTGCTGCAGAGAGTACAGCATCAGACCTGAAAAACCCACAGAAAGCAACAAATGCAAACAATAAAACCAGCAAAAGAAACCTGAAAAACCCCTGGATGGTTTCCTTTCCCAAGAACAGACTTGGGCAATAGCACAGTGTATCAGAAATAAATTGCTCGTGAACCTTCTGGCTTGAAGCTACCAGTAAATCTTCCAGTTTGCAACGATTCCCAGGAATATATGGCAAAAAAATCTCACTGCTCTATTAAAGGTCTTACTGAAAAGTCTCCCCGCTTTGCAGAAAAGCTCTTATTTACCCCTTGTGTCCTCAAAATAACAGATTACCACGGCTCCTGGCAATCAGCACAGCTCAGCTCTATGTCCACACTGCAGAGTAAAGTGCATTACATAGATTGCAAGCTGTTACATAAACCAAACTTTTATTATGGTGGTTATAGCAGCAAGATGTCCAAAGGGATGCTTTATGTACAGCTTCTCTCAGTGCTTAATCAAAGTACAATCAAATGCCTCTTTTTTTAAGCTTCACTGGAGAAATTTTTTATTATTTTTAAGTCATCTAATACCTTACCACTAATTCCCTGTGTTATTAAAGCTTCAGTGAGGAGACCAGGGTCCAGCTCTTGCAAATCCTCAGTCAATTGAGTTTGGGGTTTCTAAAGCCTCACTGCCAAGTGACTCATCCCTGAACTCATTGCATCTGAGCTGTCAGAAGGCAGCTGCCAGTGGACATGTGGCCTAGAACCGTCCAGCTCTGCTCATTATTGTCCTTGTTTTAACCTGAGAATAGGCAGCTATACTGCTTGGGAGCAGGAAGCAGAAGGTGATGCTTTGGCCTGGAGATGCTGTGTGAGACTGGGCACAACCAGCAGCATCATGTTTCTCAGAGGCTTCACAAGGAGGATACGGGACAGAGCATGAGATGTGCAGCCAATGTGGCAATAACCCTGTGGAAAAAAATTAGGCTGCTACAACAAAGGTCTGGGGTCCTAAATCCACTGTTTTCCACTGGACTGGGCTATCCAGTCCTGGTCCACACCAGTGGCTGATTATGCTCTGCTCAGCTGCACCCGTGTGTGTGAGCAGTCAGAAGTTTGCATGGACACAGGTGTAGGGGCTCTGTGATGCATCAGAGCACCTTAATTACCCACCTCCTGCAACACACATCATCCCAAATGCAGCCCCCATCCCACCAGAACCATCCCTGGAGCTCTCAGTGCACATAAGTCCCCTCCTAAGGGACAGAAGCAACTTCTCCCTGCCTGGGATGAGCCGGCTGTCTCCTGACAGGAAAGCTGCACTAACTGCTGTCTGCTATAGTTAGGTTTATTCCTACTCATAACTTAATTTGTGCGAGGATGCTGGTTCAGCACAGGAGCTCGCGTGCGTCTGTGCTTCCTTCGGTTAACGGCATTTTGTAGTCACCCAATGGCTGCAATGGGGCTGCACTGTCTTGTACCTCCTGGAACACGCTCGGAGGGCAGCAGGGCTGCAGGTCTGGGGCAGGGATGTACCCAGCCTTGCCCCTGACCAAGTCCTGCTCAGGGTAATGGGGAAGGGCACAACATTTGGGATGAGCCAACCCTGCCAGGATCCCTCCTGCCTCTTCGGCAGCAAAAGCAGCTAGGGTTAAGGGACAGGTAGGGATGGGTGGCAAAACCAGGAGCAGGATGAAGAAGAAACGCTGCGGAAAGAAGCCTGACACGTACAACATGATGGCAACCTGCCCAGGGTACTCTTCCCATGAGTTTTGCTGGCCCACATGGCTCAGGTGACTCCGACAAGGCACATGCTTCACAGCGACCACTAGCCAAGTCTGGACAAAGCTTTGCTTATCTTAGGGAAAGGAGGAGGGAAAACACCTAAGAAGAAGAAATCAGAATATGATTAATGCCAGTTTGCTGTGGCCTGTGATGTTTCGCTAATCTTCATATATACAGATGGGGTCAGGAACATCTTTGGTACCGCGGGAGGACAAGAGTTCTTGCGTAAATAAGCAGATCTTCTGACATCCGTCTTTGACATCCTTTGTCCCGCACACAGATACCCGATGCAGAAAGCTGCTGTATCCCACTGACAAGCTTCCCCTATGAAAAGGGGCAAATAAAAGCACAGTTCCTTTGCCTTCAAAAAACTCCCCCTATTTGTAAAACAAGAGCCCTGCAAGGTCTGATTTGAATTTCATCACACCTGCTCCAGAAACTTGCCTAAGAACTGATACTTCAGAAGGTATAGAACTATTCTCAAACTTAGCCTGCATTTTGCTCTGATATTTGCTTCAAGAGCAGAGCATCACAGGGGCTGCTGCAAAGACTTTAGAGCAGAAAAGACCCCTTTGGTGCCAAAAAGAGGCACAGGGTTCCTTAGAGGGAAAAAGGCGCAGCACTGGATCAACAGGGAATTTGGCAGATGGAAAGTTTCATTTGTAGAAACTAGCAAGAAACCCCCAAACCAACCCAGCACCCACAGTAACTGGAGAAACTGATCTTAAATTTCTTGGGTTTCATCCCTCCCCTTTTAAATAATCCTGCCAAAATAAAACACTTTTCCTTTATTCTGGTGCTTAAAGGACAGCCATAAAGATTTAACAGTTAAAATAGAACCATTTATTTCAAAAGGTTGTAGTAAAAGATACATAATTTTAGCAGCAATTGCCTGTGGGCAGTGGAAAGAGAGCTGCTGAATGTGTCATTAGCAGAGAGATTGAAAAGAGGTTAAAGAGGAGAGCTGGGAGAAGACATTCACCTTCCCAAATTGGCCATAAACTGAAGTGACTGACTGCAGCCAGCTAAAAAAGCAAGAGCATTTCCATTGTGTACCAAAATAACAAGCAGGAGGCTTGCTGGAGCCCTGAGGATGCTTGAGAGGAGCATCCAATGTGATGCGCTGTTTTAGACAGGGAGCAATGCAGTTATCACACACCGATGTCAAAGTGATTAGCCTCATACAGGGAGCTGAGCACCAGTGTAAGCATTGGCCTCCTTAGGCAGTGCTGTGCTGGTAAATTGAGATCTCCAACACTGAAAACTCCAGCTTGCCCAATTTTTAGCCACCGACAGCCATTTTCCCCTTGTCCCTCTTAAATCACTCAGTAGCAAACATGGGTACACCGGAGCAGCTGCCCTGCAGGGCTCCTGGTGACCTGTGAGCTCCCAGAACCCGGCTCAGTTGGGTGCCCAGCAGTTTCTGGAACTCAGGTCTCACCCCAGAACTCTCTCAGGTTGTCCCCATCACCGGACACCAAAGGAACCTATGAGTGTGAAGGAAGGATAGAGGCAGGATTTGGAGGTGGCTGTGTCCCAGAGGAACAAGTGGCAGCACAGGCAGATGCTGCTGGAGAAAGGAGAGGCTTTTACTCATGGCTGTGGCCATGCCCACAGCAGGGGCTGCTCTCATGGGGGACCAAGGCAGAAGGAAACCAAAGCCTCTTCCCAGGCAGCAACCTCCAACACTTCTGCAAGCCACAGTCAGGAGAGGCTCTCCAGACCGGCTTGTTGCAGTGCCTATTGTGAGTCTGGCAGTGTTTTAACTTGGTAAATGATGCTTCAAGTCAGCTGCGTGCACTTTATGAGAATCGGGAGCCAAAGAGCAGCTCCTTGCTCACAGATTTACACCTTCCATTGCCTCACCCAGAAAGCCACTGTGGGATCTGTAACAGCAGTGCTCCCAATCAGCCCCATCTCCAGCATGGCCAGAGCTACCCAGCGAGGGGCACGGGAGCATCCCCCATCCTGGGATGAGCTCCTGCTTTACCCTGATAACGGCACTGCTGCTTTGCTGCTGCTGTTGGGATTTTTTCCCTCTATTTCCGCACACCACCCTCCCAGGCAAAGCTTTTCCTTTTTGTCACAGCCCCCATCACCTCTACAGCCACAATCGAGGGGACAAAATTTCTGCCATCATGTAAGAGCTGGAAATTCTTCCAGAAGCAGCAGAGAGAAATCTCCTTTTACTGACACCAATAACCAAGGGGAGGGGAACGGCCCCGCTGCTTTATAGAAGATTTATGTTCATAAATTGCACACAAACTCAGTGCTTGTTCAGCTCCACACAGGGAACAGCCCCAAAAGCCTTCCTGCTCCACAGCTTCCAGCCTGGCTCTCCTGGGGCGCTCAGCCCAGCTCCACATTTCCCCTCCACAGCATCTCCCAGCAGCCTCCAAGAGCTTTCCCACCCTAAGGCAGTCAAAGAACTGGCAATTACTCCAGAGTGGCAAATGGGGCACAGCACTCTCTGCTCCGGAGTAGTTTAAGGGAGGAAACGTATTACACAGCCCAGGGTGACCCCACAGCAGCAGAAGGAAAGCTGCCCCGGTGGTTTCTCAGGTACATCAGAACCGAACAAGGAGGTGGTGGCGAAACGTGGGGCTCTCAGCAACTTCTCAGCACCCAGGTGCCCCTTTGCTTGGGCAGAGCCGTGGCCCTGTCAGCCCAGGGCACGTTTCTGCCCTATTCCCAAAGCATTTCATTTCACAATGAGCCCCCCACGAGGGGGAAGAGGCTCCACTGCTCCGGGGTGGTCAAGGAAGGAGCAGCAGCCAGGTCTGTCACTGCGACAGCAGCCCCAGAAGAGCTGAGTGACAGCAGGAAACACATCACTGAAAAGTAGCATGGAGCACACAGGGAATAAACGCTCGGAAACGCCAAGGCACCACTTACTGAAGATTTTCTTTCACCTGGAGGAATGATGTGTGTGAGGAAAGGATCTGCAAACAAAAAGACTTTTTTGAAACATTAGTCATTTCTTTAAAAACATATTTAAGGGAAGGCTTCACGCTTGTGGGAAACAAAAATCCCACCCTGCAAAAGCAGCGCACGTCACTTCCTGCTCCCTTACTAGCTGTACTTCAGGACCACTCTTCCCCTTCTTCTCTCACCCCTACCCTCACGCTTATTACACCCACAGAAACACAATACACAGACTTCGCTCTACCTGCACCGTTTCGCTCAGACGCCTTCCCCACCTCCAAGCCATGCTTGCTCCACGCTTCCCTTCTGCTGGGCAGGATCCAGGCAGTCAAGGTAGAGCTGCAGCAAGAGCATCAGCCACCCCGCCTGCCGGGAGCCACCCACTGTGAGCTCTCCGGGGCTTCCCCTCTGCCCCTACACAGCTCAGTTCCACCACTCTTCCCCAGCTGCCCCCCAGCCCCAGCTCCTTCGTATTAAGCAGCAGACATGCTAGACCTTACAAGTCTGCATCCTACCCCAGCCAGCAGATACGGCTTAAGGACAAATCTTACGCAGGGCACAGGCCCCCTCCTGCAGAGTGTTAGGAAACTGATGCTGCACTCAAACAAAATTGCTGACAACTTCATGCGGATGTAAAATGGCACCAATTCTTTCCTTGTGCTTTACAACATGCTTTCAGCAGCTCATTTCAAAAACCCCAGAAAATCTACTAAACTTACTGTTTTCTACCAAAAATGTACGGCTTCAATGGTTGAAGGATGAACAAGAAGCTTTAGAGCTCTCCTTTAAAAGTTTGCCTTTCTAAGTTACTTCCTTTGGGAGAGAAACACCTTCCCAAGCAGGGGAAGGCTGGAGAGGACAGCAGCTGGGGCATCACCCCTGATGGGATTCTATCCATCAGGTGCAAGGCAGCCAGAGGCAGTGTGAGAAGTCAGACATCCCAAAGGCAAACACCATTTCAAGCACCACGTCATGCCCAGCATAAGCGAAAGACAGGAGGTGCCTCCAGGCACAGCTCAGCACTGGGTTTACAGCTCATGCAGCCTGGGGCCAGCTCCTCCCTGGGGAAATGGCCCCCAGTGAGAGTCCCGGGCTGGGGTGAAGCTGCTGGGTCAGATCCTGGCACTGACAGCTTTAGTTAAATCTTCTCTTTGGAGCTGAAATGCTTCAACTAAGCTGAAGTGAATGACCCATGGGAGTACATGGTGAGAAATCTGCTCAGTAAAACCAACTGCCCTGGGCCCTCCCGCACATGAAAGCACTTAAAGTGGTGCTGTACGAATGGAGAAACAGTGGAGTTCCAGGAAAAATCCCAGAGAAACTTACTTTGAACTTGGAGGGCTTGAAAAAGCAATAGGAAAAGTGGTAGGAAAGCTTCATGGCCTGGGCCTGCTGCCACTCTGGTGTGCCCCCTGCCAGGGTCCTTCTGCTCCCCTGGGGGTTCCATGTGTGCCAACCACAGGCTGCTGCCATCTATGAAATGCTCAGGCACTGCCTGAAGTCAGAAGAGAGCTCCTGCCTGTGCTGTGGAAATGTGGTCAGTGCCCATCACTTATGTGACATGAAGGTTAAATAAACCCATAGATACTGCTGTCAACGGCATGTGGCTGTTCCGGTGCAGCGCTGCGAGAGAAGACCTCGATGCCTGCTCCTCATAGTGCTGTCCTCGGCATCCCCAGGTTGATGGCGGGCTGGGATCTGGCTGCTGGCACGGGCAGGACTGTGGGAAGCTGCCAGTCCGGCGGCTATGGCATGGGGCTGTTCCAGCTGGGCTGTCCCAGCTTCCCTAGCCACTGAGCACAGGCTTTGCACCTCCTCCCCAGACGCACAGTCCCGGATGCTAATGCACAGGTTGGGCTTTCCCACAGGACGCACGGTGAGAGCTCAGCTCCGTGTTCACAGGCACGGATTAACACAGTAATTTGAGCAGGAGGTGTCCGGGGCACTCAGAAATGTCAGCCTCACGCAGCCCTGGCTTGCTGGGGTTGTGCTTCCCTGTCTGCAGAGCAGGCAGGGATTTAAATGTCAGTGAGTGTCCTTCGGCAAGGATCCAGAGCTTTCGCTGCATGGATACCCACCTGCCTGTCCCAGAGCCAGACACCACAGGTAGCCACCATGCTTGGGGAAGAGATGGGCCCGCAAGCAGCCCAAATCCATCTGGAGCTGAGTGCCGGGTGAAGGTTTGTCTTACAAGGGCTGTGCCTCGGGCACTGCAGAGCAAACTCTGCCATGGGACAGCCCGTTTCAGGACAGCACATGGACCCTGCGCTGTGAGGGGCGGCAGGCACATCCCATTCATGCTTGGCTCCTCAGCTCCCACGCAGCATCCCATTGACGTCCTGCTGAAAACACCCGCACAGTGCTCTG
>JAOEHX010048061.1:0-24021 GCA_025448015.1 Bolborhynchus lineola | reverse complement strand
GTCTACATCGAGCCTCAGCATAATCTGTCCAGGACTTGGTGCTGAGGTACTTCCTAACAACGGTAGGTAAAAGTGGATTTGTTATAAACAGTCAGGACTTCTTTAAGAGTAACACAAGATCCAGTAGAGTATTCCTCCACCGATATTCACTTCCTGTGTAATTCAGGGCAGCGAAAATTATGGCAAAAATCAGATTTCAGATTGATGCTTTGCATTAAGAATTATCAAGGATCCTTTAGTGGTTCAAATACAGTAACAAAAGTAATACCAGGCCAAGCTTGCCACCAGAAAGAGTAAAACCTAATTGGTGTGCAAGCAGGTATTAGTTTCCAACCAACTGCTCCAATAAAGTCTTTCCTTTTACATCTAATTCTTAACCAAACTACACTTTTGGCGCTGAGAGGATCTGCCTAAAAGGAAAATATTCAGAACATATGCATATTCAAATCACAAGAGGGAAAAAAATTCAAACACTGAGCTTTCAAGAGCTGCATCCAGAAGAATTTCAATCAAATTTTCATAAAGTTAATTGACAAGATGAAAATAAGGATGTTAGATAAGTGCAATGCTGTATTTCAACATTTCAGATCATGGGGCAAAAGAAAAATTAATAAAGAAAATGCTTTATTATCTTACTAACCTCAGTCCATAGGTCTTTTACTCCTTTGATTCATGTAATTAGTTGCTGGGTAGGGATGGGAAAAGAGGAATAGATGATAAATGTAACTCAATTAAGGAGAAATGTAATAGGATTTCCCAGTAAAATGTCTTCACACGAGATAATAGACATTGCATTAAATCCAAGAAAACATGAATTCTAAATGTTATCGTTTGTTGCCCTGCTGAAAAATGGAGAGTATGGGTTTGATTGTCTCTAATACGTGAAGTTTATAAGCGAGAAAGTGTACATTTCAAAGTAATTGCTGTCAAACAAAATGTTACAATACAAAGAGTTACAAGCAACAACAGATGTGAATTCGTGATCAATGCAAAGAGATGGCAGATATATCTGAATGGCTGTCAGCTTCTTGACAGAGTTAAATTGTTCAATGACAAACTATTAACTCAGTTCAATAGAAGCTGCCCTACAAGTGGCAGCAAGGTTCCTTCACCTGCAGAAAACCAAGTATATACCGAGATATCCAAGTTATTTTAACTTTACTATTAACAGGTTACCCACCAGCTGACTGCAGAGCCAAGTAGGAAGCTGTTGAACATACCTAATTCAAATCAGAGCATCTTTAATACACATCTTGAACTATGAATATTATACACAGATGGGCAGGTTAGGCAAAACTGATGAAGTAAAACAGCTGCACTGAGAAACGCACTCTAAAGTACACAGATACCAGGGACTGGAGGACAGATGTATACAAGCACTCAAGACCTGTTTCACTTCCATTTGGCAAAGAAAGCTGGAGAACACTAGGCTACACGCTACAATTGCTGCAGCAATGCCTTTGTCCCATTAGCTTTGCTTCAGAAAGCTTTCCATCTCTGAGAAAACATGTCTGTAACACCTACAAATACTTAAGTCTGTTAACACTTTGAACCACTAAATCATTTGCAAAGTTCTAAGTACTTCTTTGATTTCTCAGTTGAACCTTAATCTCCATAGAATAAAACCTGACACGAGCAGTTCCTACTGTCAGTGGAATTTGAGAGAAGGCTGCTCTGTGTGAATTGAGAAAATAAAGTTTTATTGTATAAACTGACAATTAAAAAAACATCCTCAGAACGACTAAAACCCCTAAGACACCGAGGACAGACTGCCTAGCACATTACAGACAAGAAGGCCCTTCCAAAGTGCCTTGGAAAGCTAGAGTTAACGTTTCAAGTCCTTCTGGCTTGTTACACACATGCAGAGGAAATAATTCAAATTAGCTATAGCTAGAGTTGCTTAAATTACAGTATTTGGCCAAATTTTAAGTAAAGCAGTCTCATATTGTTCCCATGAAACTGAGACATTTGGAAACCTAAAACTAGTTGCTGACAACTCAGAGCTACAACAGTGCCTTCCTCATGACTACTTCAAAGCTCCCCTATCTTCCAGCTGAAGCCCTCCCAATTTCTTAACTCCCCACTGAAGCAACCATCAGAAACAAGATTCTAGCAATGCAGACAGGTGGTACAGGGCCTCTTTAGGCTCCTGGTGCGTAGCCACATTGCAAGGAATTAAGTACGTACAGTTTTTGCGGATGGGAGGCGGGTGTGAGTGTCCCTTTTTCTGCAAAGCCCAGACCTGCTGCCTGTGGTCCCAGATGCTTCAGCAGGGTCCTGTAACCGGGTCCACAGAGAGGCCTCTTTCAGGGCTTGCACTGAAAATCTGCCCCTGGAAAACAGAGATGTGAAAATCTTCAAGTTCGAAGTTCTTAGGACATTATCTTGTTATTGGTTACACATCCTCCCGAGATGCCAAACACCGGAAACAGTACCAACTGTATCACAAGGTCCATGCTGTATTCACAATTAGCTACAACACAGCCAGTGCCTGTGAAGACAGACCAAAAAAGCAGCACTGATTTCTAAATGTGAATACATACAAACGAATTATTCTTGTAAAGCAGTTCAAGCTCCTTTAATACAGTGAAAGTGTCCATTGTGGTTGGAGAGAATAAAAAAATAACACCATAAAATCACTACTACTTCTTAAATTCTGGAGAATGCACCTACCCATGAGAAAGTGCTAAATGCAAACAATCCTCAGTAAACAACAGAAAGTGTATAAAAATGCAGTTTAATCTAAATCTATTTGCTCATAAACCCTTCATCTCACTTCATACTGCAAAAGGGAGTAAGAGGGAAAAAAAAGACAAAAAACACTTGCTCAGAGGGAGGGGTAATATTTTAAGAAGTCATTAAAGCAACAACCTTCTCAAAGAGAATAAATCTGCAAAGCAGCAGCAAAACAAGCTGCCCAGCCTATTTTATCAAAGAGTTGGGCTTTTTTCCTATTACATGACAAACAACTGGCATCCAATCTGCCAATTATTTAACTATGGTGAGTCTTTTAACTCCATTTAGAAGGGAAAAAATATGGTTGCTGTAAATTTAACGCTGCATAACAATCCACAACAGCTGCCCGCGTAATTTACTTTATGTCCTTTTTTTATCTCTGTCTCTACTAGTACCTTTTCATCACCACACGCAGAAAAAAACGTTACCTCTCTTGCACTGGTTGAAAGCTATTTTTGTCAGTCAAAACACTATAAATAACCTTCAAATAATTAGGTAAATGGTGGAAAACATGATTCTACATTACCATTTAGATGGCTCTTTTTCATTGTAATTTACGTGCACAATGAAATTTCTCTGCATCAGACACAGTATTGTATTTTTTGGAGGAGTGTAAACTCTGCTAATGACGATTGGCCAGACATTGAAAAGAAACCTGATCATTGCTTCAATGGTTTAAATCTCTTGCATTCCAAGCGAGTGGCATACCAACTGCCATTTTGACCATCATGGTACTCAAAGCTTGAGTTATATGAACACATTATTTTTCATCCCCTTGCTTTGAACAAGATTATGCACTGGAGTTATTAATCTGTGTAGTTAAAATTACCAGCTAGTCTGTATGAGCAAACTCCACCATATTAATTTCTCAATCCATCTCCAACCTCCACCTACTCTCTATAAAAATTGAGAAAATTAGGACATGAGTCACTATAACCATAACATTTTTGATGATAGATCAGTTTTTGAGGGGTCATTAAAAGCTCTGATTCCACTCACTATTGAATTGGATAACTGCTGATGAGAGCACCACTGAATACTCCAGCTATTATGAATTCTCACAGTTAAAGCAGGCTTGGGGAAAAATTCACACATGCCTTTCTGTACTCATTTTAAGATCACTTAAATTAAAAAGAAGTAACTGTCTTGCTGTACAACAATGAATGCACAACAAACAAACATGAAATTATACTGAGGCCACAAGCCTTCTGAAACGTGTTAACCGGTACATGCCAGTAAAACATAAGTTAGTAAACATCTTTCTCAACTGTACGGAAGACGTTAAATAAGGGGAACCCTGGATTTCTGTAAAGTATGTCATTAAATGACCACAAAATATATTCTCTTTTCTGTAGCAGATGAGAGAGAACAAGGCACATTAAGACAAACAGTCCACTGACCATTAGTGACCGCCTTCAAAGGATCAACTCCTCAAACAGAGGCTCAGAGATCTTTCTAAATGATGCACAGAAAATCAGGTCTCTTGTCCCCAAACTATCCACTACTAACATCCAAGCAAACAAGCATTTTTCTTAAGATCATTCCAAGCATGTAGGAAGATAAAAAGTATTAGGTCAAGCAGGCTAGCCCAGCTGTTATTTCAAAAAGCAGAAATTCCTGAAGGAAATTCATCTGTAACAAAAGTCAACTGCAAACAATTAAGGACTCCACAAAAACTCTAGCTAATGAAAGATGTTTCCTTCTTTATTATTGTGTAATACTTCTTTCACAGAAACATGGTATTTACAACTATACACATATAGACTGCTGATCATAAAATGTTACTGAAGAATTAGTCAAAAAATCAATTTACAAAAACCAAAAACTTCCCAAAGATATTCTGGCTGAAAAAGTTTAATGAAATTTTAAGGAGACGCTTCTGTACAGAAAGATAGGTTTTAGCTCCCCAAGTTCTGGTAATAGTAGACGAGTTGTGAACCAAGTGAGCTAAGCTCGGCTGTACATTTGAGATGAGGCAGTTTTTTCAATATTGTTCTTTTTCACACAATTCCTTAATGGTCAGTTCAACAGGTCTCAGGAGGCACTAGTTTGTATGTTTTTGGAAGCTGCAAGCATTGCTCTCACTTTGGCCATAAGATCCTGTAGAAAGTAAAAGGAAAATGATTAGACATGTCTGAGCTTCAAACAGAGCTAAAGCACGTGATTGCAAAAACCTGAACAAAAAGGTTAGCTTATGCTCCATACTCTGATGTAGAAAAGTCGTAATTGTCAGATATTAATGGTTCCTAGGCTAAATGAGTGAAATAATCAGGGGAAAGTTCCTATGCCAGCAAATGAAGTCTGCGTTTACTGCAATGCTACAAAGTGCCCTACGTAAATATTTAGAGCAGTTTCTCTACATCAAAACGCAGAAATGGAAGGAAATATGACTGCATCTTTACAAAACCTGTAGTGAACACACAACTACTAAGGTTTAAAGAAGAAAAGGAGAGAGAAAGCTGGTAAGAAGAGAGTGCTAACAATTACTCCATAACAAAGCTTTTTACTGCTTGTTTTGCAAACCTTCATCAAAAATTTACATAGCAGCAATATTTTTACATTTGACAGACTGACTGAAACATTAAGTCTGTTGTGAAACCAAATAGCAAGTCTCAGTCTTGTCTGCGTATCCAGTGGAAACAGCATTACAAAAGGAAATGAAATTTCATGTAAATGGCACCAAATAATTGGGCTGCAAAAAATGATCACAAAATGAAGTGTATTTAAATATAATAAAAGTTACTTAAAACATTTCTTCACAAATGCAACATGAAAGAATTAGAATCCTTAGGTCCTTTAAACCATTTTGCATCTCAAGCTCTCAAAACTCTTCATAGGGGAATTCAGCATCACTATTCTACTTTACAGTAAAAGGATTTGAATGAAAAATAGATACTAAATAGATTACGGTCAGCCAGCACATTGGCAGCAAAATGATCTTAGTAATGATTAGGTAAATTGCATTTCTTTGGGCCCTTAGAGATAAAAAGATGCTTAACTACTCTATGCTGGGAAATATCTTGCAGATTCACAGGAGTGTCATTCTTTTCACTTTTTGCAAATAGTAACCAAGAACTGCATTTTAATATTGCAATCTTTCCTCCTTTTACAGCTGCACTTCAAGCAAGCCAACTAATACCAAACTAGCAAATGCTATGCCATAAGCACTATTTAATCCAAGAAATACATTAATCAGTTACCTTTGTCTGAAACATGTATGTTTTTAAAGGGTGGGGTGTTTACATTGAAAACCATGAAGTAGTTCATATCCCACTTCTCACAGCAGAAATTCCCATGAATTTGTTTAGTAGCGTAAGAAGTGCTATGGAATTAGTACTCCATTTTCTTTCTCTAATGCCTGTACTTGGTATTTTTCTATCTTCCTGAATATGTTGGTTTGGATTTCTCATAAACAATAGATCAGATATGGTATATAAGATACCAGTCTACCAGTTTAGTCGTTTAATGGAACTAAATGCTTGAACAATATTAATTTATTTAAAGAAGAAACTATCCATTGGAAAAAGCAAGAATATAAAAAGCAACTCTTGATTTGATATTGTAAATTTTACAAAGCTTAATTAAGAGCTTTCCTCCTCTAAACTTGGCATATTCTATTGAAAGAAAGTTAAATACGCACGAAGACTCTAAGAGGATGAGTGAAATTTAAAATTTTAAAGAGTGGTACCACGTGGTAGCTTTTAAAACAGCAATGAAATACTTTTGATGGAGGCTGGGTATCTTTAAACTGCACTAGGAAAGCTGAATGAGCTGAATACATTTAGATTACTACACAGCATATAGAAGCACTTACTTATTATGCCATGATTCACAGCAAACTTGAATATATCAACAAAATCATAACAATTGTTCGGAGACATAAACAGCAACAAGGGTGGGATAAGTGAGTTGAAGATGCTGCTTAAAGCAAAGAATATACTTCAGTTTGCAAGAGGTCATATTTTTCTTCTAATACCCACATTACAAACTTAGCCTTTGCCAAGGTATTTCTCCTTCCTTCCTTTTTCCATGAAACCTGGAAGAGCCCTACATGGTAAGATGGGGTCTTGCAGCATAATGTGTCTTTCATAAGAGTGGTTATACTGTGGCATAATGAATTAAGCTTGGTCTTCAGAGGCTTGATTAAATTTGAAAGGACAGCAGCTACAGAAGCAACAAAATTGTTCTTCTCATAAGCAAACAGATTAAGAATGACAATGAACATGTCTCTGCATCACATGCAAAGTTCAGAATAGTAGAAGGCAGTAAGAAAATGACATGATGGACACAATTAGGTAATGTACTCTGAATTTCTTATTTTTACCTGAGTGATTTTGCTCTGCACTGAAGACACAATTGCTGAAGAGATTTGGCCATCTTTTTCCTGAGAAACTCCCCTAAAAATACAGTAAAACTAGAATTAGGAATTCATAGTAAATGTTTAAAAAATACATTTTACTCACAATTCTTATACATATGAGAGACACTTTATAGAAGTATCTCATAAGTCAACAGCTCTCCCATTCAACTAGAAACCATGCCAAGTCACAGTCAGAAGAGCCACTCATACAACTGATGCAGAGAAGTCTGGGTAACAGCCTTGGAATTCAACAGGCCTCTTCCATATTGTGTAGAAATAATTTAATTATGAATCTTGCACAGACACCACAATTCCATTAAAAATCTACTTCAAAGAGTTCTCCCACTCAGTGAGTTCCAATTTCTAACTTAGAATTCAGTTGCAGAATTTTCTGCACCAGTTTTACTCTAAGAGTATGTGGAGTATTTACTCTAGTAAGCAACAGAAATCCAGTGTCTTTATTAGACTGATGGCACAGTGCTGTCCTCCCAGTGTCTTCCACTTTTAACAGGCATAGATCACACACACACACAGAGCTCCTCACCATGTTAGATCAAAAGACACAGAAAAGAAACAACAGCATTGCTGTAATACTGTTGAAGAGCATATTACCTGGAGCGTTCCTGGCTGGATTCCCTGCTCTCCACAGGAGAGACACTAGTTGAATGTACAGAATTTTTGTGTGTGGATGGTTTGCCTGGTGACATGGATGGTGAAGGAGACCTAGCTCTGGACTTGGTACGTGATCTAGACCGCCTCTTCTTCTTCTTTTCATGGGGACTTCTGTAAGAAGAAAATATTCTACTGAAGCATATTTAAGCAGTATTACACTTGCTCAGTTAAAGTCACTTGCAGCCTTTCTAAAAGCTTACCCAGCCCTTTTCCACAGAATTACTTCTCATACATTCAGCAAGCATTAGTTTTATCCCAGTATTTCTATGATCGTGAAAATACTCTCTCAGAAGCTCCAACATATTACACTGGGCAACTACTAACACCTGAGGCTCTCACTTGGAATGGTGCTTCAGGGATACACAAGAGTTACTGGATAGTATTTGAGAATTTGAAGGACGACAATGAAAAATCTTTCACTGGAGATTTGCCGAATAACTTTGCTAGAGGGAAGTTTTTTTCCAAACAACATCAGACACTTAAAATATAATGAGAAATGTAAGAATTTATATCCCTTATGATTTTCCTAGCTCATAAATGAGCAAACTATGGAATCATAACTATACAAAAGCCACACAAGGCAAACCATGGTTTTTTTGCTAAAAGAAATGGCCCCCTTGTGATCCAGTCTAATGTAACCAACGACAGGCTCAAAATTATAAACAAGGTCTTGTATGTCACTCAAATAAACCTGGACCTAGCAACACGGCTTAAGTGTAAACAGCTTATGAATTGGGAATTAGACAGATGTTTGCCACAATGAGAGCTGGAACAAGGGCTTATGGGTACCTGATGTTTTCATTATTGATAGAAGAGGAAAACAGAGGTAGCTTCTTCATATGCAATATTAAGCTCAAAGAGAATTCAATTAGCAATATACTAGAGACAGAACTATCAAAATCTTTATACATGGTTATGAATTTACAGCTGCCTGATTTATACACCAATATTGCTATTACTGTAATTAGAACTATTGGAGTAATGACTTAGTTGAGCAATACCTCATTGTAGGCATATCTCTCTAGCATGCACTGCTAGAAGTCTGTTCAGAAAAATGCTGAAGCTTCTAGAACGTTAAAACACTGTAAAACTTTGAGCCATCTTTTAAGTATCACACTATTGGTTCCTTTATTTTGATTTTATTTGGAATTTGCTACTTTAAAAGCAGCTACACTGTAACATCAAATTCCCCTATCAATACTCAACACCTCTGATGCTTAGAATTTGTCATACAAATATCTGGTCTTTATATAGCATTTGACATTCAAGACTTATAATTGCAAAACTTCCTTAAACTTTTCTTGCAAAAATAATCATAAAGTGGCAAAAGAAAAACTCCACAGCTCTACGGGCCTCAACAGTTTCACAACTTATACAAAAAACATCCGTTACAAAGTCAGTTTTCCCTTGGCAACCAAATTACATACTGTAATTGTCCAGTTTCTTAAAACACTATAATGTAATCAAGCTGTGAACGTATTTCATTCTTAACTCTTGAAAATCTCAAACATTCATCATGCAAGAATATTTTAGTTATCTTTTTCAGTATTTTTCATCTCAGATTATGAAGAACAGACATGGTAACAACTGAATGAACGTGTCCACCAATTTTCTATTTTTAGAACATTCCATTTGCTAAAACTAGGCTTATTTTTTTAGTATCTTTCTAGGTACAAAAGCTAGCATCAAAGAACTGTGCATACTTCCTGTGGAAACTAATTCACTGCAGTCCGATTAAAACAGTCATTTACACTGGACTTCTTTTTAAAGTGACTGTGATAGCAACTGAGGTACAGGGTAAGCAGAACAAAAGACAGTTGTGATATTTATTCTGAAGCACACCTCAGTCTACAAGAAGCGAGCCAGTAATTCCCAAACAAGACAAAGCATAGCTTCCTAGTTCTTAAATATTTCCTTCTGGAAATATACGTAAGGGTTTACAAGCAATGCTAGCTATTCAGCACCATGACTGACTTCAGATTAATGTTCCAAGCAAGCTTACAACATTGCAGTATTCAGGAATTCTAACTTTCAGTCTGCTTGACAGTACTGGATTCTAAAGTTTGCCTACTACTTAGTGTAATGATAGCTAATAAAATCCACTCAGCTGACTGCTGCCATGTAAGACTGAAATCTGCTCTCACCCACCAAGCGAAATACACACTATTCACTCATAGGAAGCCCAAGTAAACTGATTAGCTAACAGACCTCAAATCCAACCTCAGCTTCCATCACACCATCGAGAAGAATCTGTTCCGTAAGTGAAGAAGTCCATCACTCATCCACATTTTTGCACAAAAAATTAACATGTCAGTCCTAAGAGGGCTAAAATAGATTTTCTGCAGTCAGAACTGCAAAATATCCTCATCTATGTGTAACTACAATATTCTTTCTTCAGCCCATAATTCTTTGCACTTACTGCCGTGTTTTGTTGTGAAGTGTAGGCCTAACACATAAACAATGGAAGTTTACCATTTCCACTTACATAAACTTACATAAGCTTTCCACTTATATGAACAATTTCCACTTATATAAATCAATAATGTTTAAGGAGGAATCCAGTTTGTTTCACAATTGCCATCATAATTTATCATTAGTGGTATAACTGTAAAGATAACTTATAGCTTAAGATGCTGAATGGTCAGCAGCAGAAACACCAACACTGCACTGAAAATAGCAGAGGGCTGGGAAAAAAATCCTGTGTGTGTTTATAGGAAGGAAAACATTTTAAGCTTCCATATCTTTTCTGCTTAACCAAATCTGCATGCTGAATTCCACAGAAGCCTTTATTATCTCTAGCTGATGAATGTGAAAAGCGGAATCAATTGAAGTATACTGATGAAGCTCTCAATTATGCATATCACACATCAATTAATTAGAAACTGTCAAGAGATGGAAAGTTACCTCAGGAAACAATAGACATTTTTAAATAATTGTAAGGTTGAGAGTGATCTCTTTGCTTCTTATTCCACAGGAGATAGGGAGAAACAGGTTAAAACTTCACTAATTAGAAGAAAAATTCGGTATGCTCAGTTTAGTAGTTCAGTGCTGGGTTTTGTGCTCACTTTAGGTGTACATATACAAATACAAAAAATTTTCACTTCCTTGCACACTGAAGGCATAACATGCCACAAAATATCAGATACACAAAACATTCCAAAGCCATCTGGGCACACACTTTGCACACAGTTTCCTTCTGCAACTGGTTAGCTTAAATAATATTTGGTACAGCATTTTGATTACAGTAGGTTCAGAGAGACCATATGCAAGGTGCTCTCAGAACATTCCACTCTGTTAGTAAAATAATTGCTTAATGTAAAGCATACTGTTTGCTAAACTGGAGTTTCCCCTTATTTGTGCAGATATGACGAGATGTCAAGCAATGCCAGTAGGAATAACATAATATCACTGTATGACCTCTGCACAGAGGCCATTTGCATCTGTGCAAGGCAGAGCTTAAGAAAATAACTCAAAAAGAAGGAAATACGAGAATCCAAATAACATATGAACTCTCACAGCTAGGAGACAGTAGCATATTAAAGTTCACTGACTGGATTGTACATTTTGTGTTCAAACGTATGCAAGTAAAGGAACAAGGTCAATGAGAGCTTCTATTTTTTTTTTTCTCCCCAGAAATATCTGTCCATTAAAATAACGCCCAGAACACAAAGAAATATGAAGTGCTACCTAGAGAGTTTACAACACATCAGGCAATGTTTATAGTCTCTTATGATGCCAGGACATACCCTTTTCCAGGAGCAGGCATACTTACTTGGAACGTGGGCGTTTCCTACTATTTCCAGGACTGTTACTAATGCGATAAGCTGTTGGAACACTTCTTTCATCTCTCCGCCTTTCTGGGGTGTGAGCCCTTCTCCTAGGAGATCTTGATCGCGACCTGAGCAGGAAAAAATAATACAGAAGTTTGCTTGTTGTTACTTCTTTCACTACTCTCATTTCAGTGGAATTGTGCTGTCAGCAATTGCAAACAGAACACCTTTCAAACGCCTATTTTACATCAACACGGGGTATTTAGCGTCCAAGACTTGTCAGCTGCGTAAAAATTTCTTACCCATTCAAGACATTTCAGATGTAGTTATCCACTGCTTTTCACTCCCAATGGTGGGGGGGATATGACATTTATTTTTTGCTATAGCAGTAACATTCATAATTCGCTATGTCAACTTCTGCATTAGTAGGTGGAAAGGTTTTACTTTAGCCCTGTCGCCTTTTGCGGCAACAGGATTTACTAACATTGGTATGCAGAGGGCCAATTTGGCTCAAAGCCTGAGATTGTCAGGCCTGACCCTGTCTTCTCAAATTAGCAGCATGTTTTTAGAACTGTTGCATCACTGAGATAAATACAAGGTTTTGTTTTCGGCCCATCTCCATCACTGACAAGTCCAGGAAATTTTATCCCAGATGCTGCAGGATGATCCTAGCACAGCCAGTATTTTCACCTGTGCAAGTGACCAACAACCCATGATTGGTGTTGTTTGGCACTAGCAATTTGACTTGAAATACTTTTCCTAGAAAAGTGAGAAAAAGAGATCAAGAGAGGAAAGAATAAAGCATGCCCAGTTAAGATCAGAGATCAACTTAAGCACTTAACTCCTTTTCTCTATGATTTGATACTAAGTGGATGTGCAAGTAAAACTGAGTATTTCTTAATAAAATAAATGGAGTGAGAAAGGTCCTGACAGATGGAGGGGAGAGGGGATGATAAAGGGGGTGATTCAGGGGCACAGCTTGGAATAAAAGAAAAACCACCCAAACCAACCCAAATCCACCCCCAAAATTCCTGGCAGTAACAATTAGTTTTGTTCTCACTAAAATATATGGCCCTAATAACTTTACTTCTATTTGCTTAAAGTCTCTCTTTTTCATTTACTATAGGCATGTCATTCCATGTATACCAAGCACTGATGTTCTTGAAAATACCTAATTTGCTGTGACTAAAAGACAAGTCATTCGTGAAATCACTGCTCTTCTGCAGACTCGCACCATATATATAATATATATACATACACACACTCCTGAACCATTTCTCTTACACCTACAACAAAAGAGATCAACTGAAAATAAAAAAAATTAATCACAATGACAGTTAAAAGAGTTGCAAATTAATTGCTTTGTCACTTAGAAATCTGATCTTTACCAGGCCATTCAGAAGGATTAAAAAGGAAAAAACCAACAGATGATAAAGTTTGGGGTCAGTCAGACACCTTGACATTTTACCAGGATTTCCCTCAAAAGAGCGCCAGCAGTCAAATCTTTTCGCTGTCGAAGTTGCCTGATAATTTTCCCGCTCTGTTGCTGCTGCCATTGATGAGCTGCTCAGAGTCGGCTCCATGCTCAGTGTCCCTGTGGATGCTGTGAGTCTGTGATACGGAGGCACACACTTCACATTGAGAATAAAATGTCCTAGTATTGGTATTAACTAGAATCCTGAAAAGGCTCAGTCCCTTAACCAAAAGCTGAACGTTAGTGAAACATGCCTATATGGACCAGCCTAAAAAAAGTCCAATCAGAAAGAAAAAGTCATTAGCTTCATTTTCATGAACTGGAGTTTGTGGTTCTACATCATCACCAAATGTTAAGAACTTTGGCCATTAGGTTCAAACAATTAAAAGCAGCTTAACAATTTTACCGCAATACACCAATTATTGCTTTCATTAGACTGTTATTTCAAAAGGCACTCTATTCCTTTTAAAGCCAATATCACTTCTGTTTAGTAGGGTCCCAACAGTTCAAGGGGCTACAAAGCTTGGTACGTCTCCTTACAAAATAAGAATTAAAACCAAGTTAATGGACACTGCCTCAGCAATGAGAAAATCAGTCTGGAAGGAGAAAAAACCCAAACAACCTTCTTTTACAAATCCCAGGTACTTCCAAGTCTCTTAAACTCCTAACAATAAGGTAAAAAGTAGCACACAAACACACACATGTACTCTATCCAAACCTATTGAAAAGTAACCAGTTAATAAAAGTATGCAATTACTAAGTACTATTTATAACTCATCAACCAGATAAATTCCATGGCTTAGTACGCCTGTAGTACTAAACAGTATAAAGAAAAAACAGTATCAAAGTTTAAATGTTCCATCTCAACCAAGTTTCATCTAACTAAATCACTACGTAACGAGTACCTCTGCTTCCCTTCTTCTCCTCTTAAATACACAAACAAACCACACTCACGCATATGAATACATCATTAGCTTAAATCATGTAGCTAGATCTATTGGTAGTTCAGATGATCATCATAGTATTTTGCATTTACTGCCAGCCAACTGTGAAACCTCACTTCTCAGCTAGAACAGCATTACTGAAGACTCCAGTGACTGACAACCTACACTTCTTTAAAGAGCACCACTCTCAGGTACATTTCACATCAAACTTTTTAATGGTGCTTTGAAATCAATTAGTAACAATGATACTGATGAAACACTTACTAGAGGTGACCGAAAGGTACCAAAGCCTGCTGGCTTTCCAATCGGACTTAACAAATGTGCCCCATCTTTGACATTAAATACTTATTTGTAATAACTAATTATCTCTTTGGGACTAACAGCTCCACAGCAATCCAAGCTGCAACACCTTACAGCACTTCTGGGCATGGTTTACTGTTTCCATGACTTTTGTTAAGCTTTAATCTGTCAAGTTGGTCTGGAATTAAAACTGCACAACACTAGGAGCTTTATGGGACTAACTTTGGTACAGAAACTTTGGTCCAGGAAAATAACATGCAGATATAAAGAGAACAGCTTTTAGCACACCACATGCCGCAACTATGACAATGTATCTGGGTTCCTTATGTAGCTGCAGTGTTTTAAACTTATTGCTGCAGAACAGGTTTGGTTGTGCTACCCAGAAGCATGCTTTGAATCAACTTCATGTTATTGGAAAAGAAGTTTTCTACTTCAATAGAGCTGAAAAGGCAGTAGAAAGAATTAAAAAAAATGCAGCAGTACAAATATTGTATCTTACCACAAAAGACTATTTTTAAATGAAGCAGAGCCTCCAGACCTCTAATAATGCAAAAATAAATGATAAACAAATGGTATAAAATGGTATATAGACAAGTATATCGCAACATTCATCTGTAAGATTTCTATGCATAATAAGCATTATGGAGAAAAGATAGTATTAGGATACACAAACAAAAAAGGAGAGCTTGAAAAGTATATTGAACATCCTCTGAATAGAGAGCAAAGAAAGCTGCAAATTTCTGCATTTAACTTCACTTTCCACGTCTCATTCTCCATTAACTTGTCATGATAAGTTATATGGTAAACGCGATTTTTAATCTTACTTTCTGAAATAACTTATACCATTAAATAGTAATTACTCAGAAGTCTTTTCAAACAGAAGCTCTACTAATGTTTATATGGAAACCTCACAAAATCTAAGGCTTCAAGACAGTTCCCCAAATACAGGGTATGTGTTGAGTGGTTATTATTACAATTTAGAGATAACTGATTAAAATCTGAATGCAAGATAGTCTAATGAAAAATTATGAAATAAGCATAACTCCTCTTTTGGCTGTCACAGTTCATTTAAATATAACAGTTTAAATAACTTCAAATCCAAAATACTTATCTTCACTGTGCAGATACTTCAAACCTAATAAGCTACTCTCTAATAAAGTTCTGAAAGTTTCTTTATTAAAAAAAGATCCTGTGTTCATTAACAGGAACTGGAGAATTACTACAGAAATGGAAAATCCCTTTTTTTTCTTCAGTCCACTCCTGAAGTAAAATAAAGCAGCATTAATCACTTTATACTGACATTTGCAGGTTAGAATATACATTTTGAACAGAAAAAAATAAGGCAATAAAATCTCAAACATACATCAGACTGAGATACTCAAAGCAATTACTCAAAATAGATTATTTCAGTATAATTTAGTATCAATGATTGATGTCCACACAATAAAGACTATCTCTTATCATCATTCATTTAATATCAGATGAACATATTGACCTCTAAAAATAGTTTACACTTTATCCCAGGAAGGTATGTCCTTATACATAACCATTCAATAGTAAGCTGTAACATCCAATGTTTTGGGAATCTAGGGAAAAAAAATACTGGTTTAGGTGAAGCACTGCAGAAACTGAAGAGGAAGGAGATGTAAAAGGTGTCATGTTTAGAGTAAGATAAGACAATCCATTGAAATAATTTTCTCTGAATCCACACTAAATATATAAATACATAGAAAAAAGAAAGT
Organism: Bolborhynchus lineola; assembly: GCA_025448015.1. Classification (NCBI taxonomy): domain Eukaryota; kingdom Metazoa; phylum Chordata; class Aves; order Psittaciformes; family Psittacidae; genus Bolborhynchus; species Bolborhynchus lineola. The sequence continues at coordinate 8,023 of JAOEHX010048061.1, read as the reverse complement.
AAACCAGTCGAATCTTCTAGCTTGGCAACAACTTTTACCTTTTTTGGCAATTACTATGACAAAGCATTATTTTTGTCTAAACACATGTGAGACAAAAATGTCCATATCTAACTAGGTTATAAATCAGCCTGCCACTCCTGATTACTCTACAGATTTTCTGGTTTCAGGAGCAAGAGCTTTAACTTTGGAAATACAGTGAGTAAATTAAGACGTAGCAAACACCTTCAATAAAGCAAGCCTGCAATCATCACCATTTCTTGTACAATATGGGACCATGTGGGCCCTAATTAGAAAATCAGGGCTAGAAAAGGCTTCAAGAAATAAAGACTATTCAATATTCTCCAAACTATAATTCTTGATACAGAAATTTCCCACAATGGAGTGTTCCAAGCTGGATTAACTGCCTTTACCACTGAGACACTATGAAAAGCTTTCTAGTCTGTTAGCAATTTAAATCCATTACTTATTGTCCAAACTCCAAGGACAGCAGAAAGTTCATTTGCCTCTTTTTTGGCATACATGAAGATTTATTTCATCTTCCTTCAGTCTTTCCAAACAGTCATTCCAATTCTCCCAATTCTGAAAATTCTTGATGATTCCCTCTAAACATTCTCCAGCTGGTCTAATTCCTTCTAAAGGATGCACAAAACTGAACACAGTACTCTAGCTGAAGCCAAACATCTTCCAGATGAGGAGACACTTGATGCATCCCGCCTTAGACTTGATTGTCTTTACTGACTACATTAAACCAATACAGTCACTGTATTAGGCATCAGTTGCAGGAGAAAGATATTCATTACAGTTGAACTGTAAGAGGTCAGAAGTTTTGATTTAGCCATGTTGTGAAATGCTATAGAGAGGAAGGTACATACAGACTTCTAACAGGTCTCCCACCTAATATAATTGCCACTAATTGCATTTCTTATGGCCTGCAAAAAAGCTCAAAGGGAACAGGCATCCATTCAGCACTGAAGATACTGTCTTCAGTTTCCAGAAACAACAGGTTTCTGAATGGGAGAGGCACTCTCCAGACACCTTCATTTCAACCAGCACTTGCAGAACAGAAAGGCTGAATGGAAAGCACTTTTCCATTCAGCTCTAACCTCTGTCAAGTTTTAAAATGTGCAAAATATGCAAAAGACGTGGTTTTTCTGAAGCAATTTCAAAACACAGCCACCCAGCACAAAGCTTTATTGGACTTCTCAAGGTGTAGAATTCAACAGCTGTTCAAGGAAATACCCAACCAGATTTAATCAAGTGTTCACGATGTTAAGGCTTTTATGTGTCTGTTACTTGGTTTGTGCTAGAAGGCACGCTCAAGGCGGCACACAAAAATCAGCTCCAGTTGATTAACTGTTCTTGGAGATTTTTGTGTACTTCTTCTAACAGCTGGACAGTAGAAGAACCCAAACCCCAAACCCATCAATAATGAGACTCTATCCACTGTGTATGTGGTAGACTTCAGAAGACTGTTGTCTTTTCACCAGCAGAACCAAATGTACACAAGCTGGTCGAAATACTCAAGCTTCTAAAAGACCGTATGTCTTACCTCCCTGAAGTCACTGAAGAAGTATCATGGTATAAATCAATCTGAACTTGCAAGTCCCCATTAATTTGGTCACTGCCCAATGCAAACTCACGCAACATGCAGGATGTTCTTTATCCTGTTGAGCTGCATACCCAGTTATTGATAAGGACCTTCTCAGGTGATTCTTTCTCTTTTTCAAGGTACCACAGAAGATTACTGTTTGGTTTTGGGTTTTTTTGCATTACAAGATGTTTCTCTTTAGTTTTACCATGTATCAGTAAGATCATGGATAAATATATGCAATAGTTTAGATGAAGTGACATGGGACGTCCAAGTGAAAATATAGCTTGAGTGGAAATTGAAAAGATGAGGGATTCACCTGAGGAGACTTTCTTCCAAGGAATCCTTAACTCTGAGAAGACTTACATTCACTACTTAAACAAGGAAAGCTTCATTCAGCTTCATTCCCTTTACACAGCGGTAAGCACAGAAAAGGAATGACATACAGTACTTTGGAATGTGCCTTATAACAGAGCATCATGATCATCTATTGTCAAAGGCAGTCAAATAAGCGGCACGTCCGACTGATCATTTCAGCCCAAGTTATGTTCATGTAATTCCTTGAATCTCTGAACAGCAGAGATATCTTCTGCAACAGTACTCTATTTAACCTTAAAATAAAGAGTTGTAATGTGTTAACACCTCCTTATATTAGTGTGGTTAGAAACTTCATCAACAAACAAAAAATGCACAAGAAAAAAGATGAGAAGTTGTCACACCACCATAAAGGACTAGAAGCTGCTTTTCAGGAAGAAGCATATGTCATAGGCATGGCCACAAAGATAAAGAAACGTGTCATTTTGCCTACATCACATACATAACTGTGGTAGCATTTATATATACAACTCATTTGAACAAGTTACTTAAACACAGCTCTGTAGCATGATCCAGAGAATAGAGCCTCAACAATAAGCCCTTCCTACCGACCACAGTAATTACTGTGTAACAGGGATTCAGAGACGACAAACTTTGCACACAATAAACTTTAAGTTGCCTAGACCCAAATATCTTAGATGTAATTAACAGTATTAATGTAACACAGTATATATCACTTTATAACTGGGTAGCTAATATAGTGCATTTAATCTCTAATAAAGATTAAATACAGAGTTAACTGCACTGGGCTACATTCATTCTACGGTCTCCCTTACTCATAAACTCTGTTTTCACTCCTCTTGGATTCTTGTCATCTCTCTCCAGCCATTCATCCATCATTTTTTCACATGCTGCCCAAATGCTTGTTTTCCTTCCGAGCTTTGCTGTTCAACCACGCAGTTCTCTACCTCTATTTCTTACTTTAATATTGTCTGGTTACTTTACTCCAGCAAAATCCACAGACTTATTAGCAAGTTCTCTTCCTGCTGTAATTGCATTCCTACACATTATTGCCAGGTATTTCACAGACCAGAGTGAAAAAGCATTTACTGGCACAAATTTCACACTATGTAATTAGAAATCAGTGACTCATTATCTCATTAAAACTATTTTCAAAGACCTTCCACATTTGATGATATTTGCATACTGTCTTCAAGGTGACTATACCCTTTGTAATGGGTAAGAAGACACATAAATAATGGAAGAAGTGAAAAAAAAAAATAAATGTGTTAGCCCACAGAGAACTTGAAAGAATATGTTTGGTTTCCAAACCCACCTTGAATGCCTGACAGTTCTATAGGCAGTGGGAAGTGAGTGCTTTGCTTTTGAATGTGATCTAGATCTGGACTTAGACGATGAATGATACTTGAATGGTGATCGAGATCTTGTCCGAGATCTTTTCTTGTGTTTTTTCCTTTTCTTTTCTTTTTCTTCATCCCTAGGAAGATCTTTGCTTTTGCTTGAAGGCCTTTCTGCCTGTTTAACTTCGAAGGTGGGTAACGTCCTGACTGCAGTCACAGGACACGGTATACTACTGACACTCTGAAATCGAAGGAAAACAAAGAACAGTGTTCACTTTTCAAAGCTGCACATACATTTTTTAATCTGAGAAAGTCCTGTAAGTGTCGACAACACATAAGCATTTCCATTCCTTCACACAGGGGCTACGTCTACCCCTGCGCATGCCACATACATGCATGTTCGGGCAAAGAAACAAAGATATCATGCTTAGTAGTAGTCTTGTCAGTGTACAATAGGGGTTTTGCAGATATGCTGGATAATGAGTATAACAGCAAGGAAAATGATAACTAAACAATCCTCATATTTTTTGGCTCATGAAAGTGAGAAATGCATCCATCTTAAGAACACAGCTGCTAAATCAGTAACGATCTAACCTCCCACGGATGCTTTAAAACCTCACAATGCTGCATCAGTATCATGTGAAATGCACGTAGGTAGGGCTGCTTCCTTCAGAAACATGCATCCAGCAGTATTTAATGGAGGCCTATACACTTCCCTAAAGATACATATGCAAAGTGGGACATGCATGAGGAGACTGCCAGCTTAACTAGGACATAGTTCTGAAGATTTCATCTTCAGTTTTTGGAGGAAATGTGTTCTAAAAATGGGTACTATCAGATACATCTGCATCGATTTATCCTTTTTATTTAAAAATGCTAAACCTGAAGATACAATCAGAACCTCCTGACATTCAAAGTTCAGTTTCTGTGTCACTTACATGCCTGACATGTGCTGTTGAGATGACAACCTCAAGGAAAACAGCAAAATCAATTCGTGTAGATACAAATTGCTTCTGTGCTTGCCAAAATAAGTATTTTGAATGTAAAGGGTTGGGAAGATTTCAAAACCAGGTCCATGCACAATTTATGCTCAGTAATTCTGACTGCAGCCAGTTAAGCAAAACATACCATACTCCAAAGCATTTTCAAATTATCAGCTTTTACCGGAGAGAATTCTGCTCAATGCCTTGTTTAGAACAATTCACGTCAGGTACTACAGATATGCTCCTCATTTCCAAGCCTGTCATTCGCACAGCTGCCATTTCAAGGCAACTGGAGAAATCAGTTTCTCTCTGTCATTGTTTCTGCTCCACCTCTCTGACATTTTCACCATTTGATATGAGGATGCGTAGTGTGATCAGAATAAAAAGTGATACACTAAAATCTAAAATAACCAAATTTGAAATGCGATCTTTTCCTTTCCTTTTACCCTTCTCATACTGTGAATACCTCAAGGCAATAATTGACCACATTTTACTAGCTGGAAATCCACCTTTGCTGCAAGTTAGGAGAGCCATGACACTTTTCAGAGCTTTAACCAGTAACTGTTATCACAATATTTACAACAAGAGAAATAAAGCAGCATACCAGAGTAGTTTACTTCAAGGATTACACTCACTTCATAGCATGATAATTTGAGTGACAGGTTTACCAGAGGCCCATTTCCAGTTCCACTAACTTCACAACCCATTTGTAACCCAGACACCTCATTTTTAAACTTCAGTTTCCTAAGGACTGCTGCAGCTGACTTTTCTTCCTTCACAATGTTATTCACCTCTTTATACAATACCCTAGTCTCTACTTGGAGCACTACTGAATATGTAATAGACCAGTTTGCCTTAAAGTAGGCACCTCTAATAGCTTGAAACAAAATAGCTGTAGGCAAAGTGAAGTTAAGAGGAAAACAAGAGAGGAAAGAAAAAAACCCAACGGTTTTCAGTGCCCAAGTTCATTTGGCTGCATAAACCAGAAGTTATCATACCACTGCCAGAAAGGAAGATAATACATGAATGACATGTTTACTTTCAGCTCACATATGGAGATTCTCTCAGCAATCAGAACAAAGGATCCCACCGTGCTAAAATCCCCTGTGTACCCACCAAAAGCACTGAATGCTGAACCCCAGGGCTCTCCTTGACTTTCAGGATGCTTACACTGAAGAGTGACAGCACTGTCCAGATACCCCTGAGAAAAGCACAGCTGCAGACTGGCTGGCTGTAGATTCAGACTTCACTGCTTCAGGTTACCAATGATCAGGTTTGGAAAGCCATGCAGAAGTAACTTCATCTCCAGGTGAGCATGCAGGTTCTGGAGTGAGATGATACAACAGCTACCATGCAGGGAGAAGTCACCTACCTACCTAAATCTACTCAACACACTACTGAAACTAGGAGCTCAGGTGAGAGTTGTCAGGTTGCAACTGTGAATAAATGCGCCGATTCCTGCAATGACAACTCTGGTTGCCTTCAAGCAAAAAACAAATCACCACCAAAACGATCCACCACCAGAGCACAACACAGAGCTCAATGAGAAAATTTAACAGGGAGCTGCCAAGCCACAGAGAAATTTCCAGGTGTATAAATAATGCTGCTGAATACAAATATTTGGGAAAAAATAAATTTGTCTTACTCTCTGGCAAACAGAAGGACCTGTCAGTGGTTTGAGTTTTACCAGTGAAAGCTGATCTAGGCAAGCTAAGGGAATGAGAATTAAATTGGAGGCATGAATGAGGGGTGGGAGGGGGGAATAAGAAATAAAGAAAACAAAAGCACACAGAGACACTGGGAGATAGACTGGCAGAAAGATTGTCTTCCTGACAAAGTTCTGCAAGTCTCCAGGCCAGCAGGGACACATTTTTGGAAAGCATGGCAACATTCCAGCTACCTGCTGAATTTTATTATGCATCACAAGGGATAAGAGATTTAAATATTTTGAGAGCTCTTCTAAGAACTTACACTGCAAACATTCAGATAGCATTCACTGAATCGCACTTCTTTGTCTGTTTTAGGTAACAGCACACTTTTTTGGCCCTTATTAAATGCTACACTGTCAGATAACTTCACTGGCAGAGTTTTCTCTAGCGTTTTGTTCGCATGACTGAAGCAAATCCAGCTAAAATAATGCTTCCTACAGTAAACACTTGGTATAAAAAATGTTTCAGAGATACCCTTTTGAAAAACCAAGATGATTCCACAGTACCTCTTTAGCAGGAATGCGTTATGATAGAGCTCTGCATTGGGATGGATTTATCGTTACACGAGAACAGAAATGAGCATTTCAGTTCATTACAACATATTTGCATATTTGCGGTATTCATAAGACCAGAAAACACATTACTTATTCTGGGGTTACACTACTTAATCAATACACAAAGCCAACACTAGAAGCGAACCAAGGGATGCTTACTGCAATAGAACAAAACACAAGCTTTGTTCCTGGTCCAAATATAATCTACTGGCAAAGAACATTATCAATAATGCTACTAACACTTCTACAACTGGATAATATTTCTTTTGTTCTGAACAGCTGACCTCTGCAGAAACTTGAATCCTATGTTAGATCACAACAGGCTAGAGTGAAGGATGTCAGAACTGAGGTCATCAACGATTCTTTTACTTTACTAAAACCTGAATATACTCCAGATTCTTTTCTACCACTGCAAGTTTTATACCACAGGTTCCCTAAAGCTTATGGCAAAGTGTTCCCTGGCTGAGAATTAACAAGCAATTCTCTACCAACAATGGAAATGCATGATTGCCCTTTACATGAAAGCAAACAGTTACTGCTTTTAGAAGAGTTTGTCAGCCCTAACCTCAAAAATGGGCACAAAATGATTATACTGAAGTGCTGAAAATGTCTCCTACAGACAAAGTTCCTGCAGAACAAATCTGAAGGCTCAACAGTTACATCAGGGTTTAGCTGATGCACTAAAACACACCTATTAGCAGTACATGGACTGCAGTAAATTATTCAAAACCAGAGAACATTTTCTCACTTTTGAAGGGCCAACTGTAAAGAAATTAGTACCTGTAAACCTGTTTGCCTGTATGGATGCATATATCTTTGTATCTTGAGTACTCTGAAGACTAAAAACTAAGGCATAGAACATTCTTAGCACCCTCATCTATCTAAATTAAGATGACAGTTTCTGATTATCTACCTTTTTTCCTCCCTATTAAATATTTAAAGTATTTACAGTATGAGGTATGCCACTGAGCTATCCCCCACCCAAGCACATTAGTATGTGACATTTTGTTTTATGCTTTTATCTGAGCTTTTGAAAAGCAAGATAAAGGAAACTTAAGAGCAAACACACACATTCTTAAATGCTAAACAGAAGGTACAGACACCTATATCCTAAAAAAGTAAAATAAGAACTCAATGGCCCTGAAATATTCCAAAGCATTTTTTTTCTTTAAACCCTTACTGGATGGCTTTCATTAGACAATTACATTTTGCTCACAAATTAACATTAAGAGAATATTCAAATGTAAAATTCTGTTATACATTATGGAAGAGATTCAGAGCAGCCCTGAGCTGAAGGTCTTGGGGGTGTTGGTCAATGAGAAGATAAACATGAGCCTGCAGCGTGCACTTGCAGTCCACAAAGCCAACCGTATCCTAGGCTGCAACAAAAGGAGCGTGCCCAGCAGATCGAGGGAGGTGATCCTGCCCCTCTGCTCTGTGAGACCTCACTTGGAGTATTGTGTGCAGTTCTGGTGTCCTCAACGTAAAAAGGACATGGAACTGTTGGAACAAG
>JAOEHX010048060.1:2078-17013 GCA_025448015.1 Bolborhynchus lineola | reverse complement strand
AAACAAAAGTTTTTACATCAAGTTACTTGTACTTTCTGGTGCTGGTTTTGTGGTCATAACAGATAAATCATTGCATAATATCAGCTTTACCATTCTGATTCTGCTTATGAAGTTAAAACTGAAAGTTGAATTAAACACAGCTAGAAGGGGTGAAGGAGGTAAAATAATCTTAGACTTCCAGTGCTTCTTAATTGAAAAAAAGAGAATGCATTGAGATTATTATTAATCGACCTAAACCTGATTATAATAAAAGGAAAAAGAGGCAGTCCCTTTGAAAAAAAATTCACAGAGAAAACCAGCAACCACTTGTTTAAATTCTGTGCATGCTATTTTGTCTGAGTCAAAGGATGGGTAACTAATTCAGCATCTTCCACCCTGTTCAGATTTCCTTTAGCAATGTCTACTAGCAATCTTAAAACTGGTAGTTTTCCTTGACTTACTTGGCAATTAGTTTTGAAGTCAAAGAATAATTTGAATATGATATCATAAGCAAAAGTTATTCATATATTTTACCCTGGTTTGCCAGTATGTTTCAAAACATCCTTTTCAGCTAATGGAAAAGGTACATAACGCATGCAGAAAGAGAGAACTGCAGGTAATAATAGCAGTTAAAAAATTATAAATACAATAGTTGTAAAAAAAATAAAATCCTGACCATATGATTGTTGCTTGCTGAACAGATAACTCCTTTAAATTCGTATATTAATTTCTCCCATCTTATCTATATATTTGAAATTATCATTAGTACAGAAAACAGTGTTCTTAAAAACCATTCAAACTCTCCTGAAGTCCCCTGTTAAAGTTTAATATAATTTAGACGTCCTGCATTTCTGCTGTAGAGAGGGAGGCAAATGCTTAGACATTAAAGATAAAGTTCTATAATCATGATGAAGGAAAAACTGGAGCTAAGAGAAGTTTAAATTTTTAAGGTTTTTCCATTCAGATTTAAATGAATTGTCAAATGGAAAGTTAGATTTATTTCCTAGTCTACTTCTCACTGCCTAATTTCCTTATAAGAAACCAAAACTTCAGACTATTCTATTAAAAATTTAAACAAGACAGTTTTATTCTATAACAAGTTTAGATCTATATTTGCAGTCAGATTTTTCTTGCAGAAGGTTTTGGTTTCGTCTCCACTACCAGATAAGTTTAAATTCCTGAGAAGGAAGCATTGCTTAAAAATGAGTGGCCTCAGAAAGAGGTTTGGATGGTCTTTTGGAAGCTCAAGCTCATGAAATAGTGTTTCTTTTTATTTTTATTTTAAAGAAAATGAAAATTTTGTCATTTTGCATTAATTTGATTTCAGTTATAGGAAGTTGCTTATTTTGTCCTTGGTTTTGCCAGCTAAAGTTATGATTTTTGAGCTCCTTAAATACTATGAAAACACTGATTTTCTTTTATCTCTCTATATTTTATTATATATGAACATCAGCACAGTCACATCTGTATCGTTTAAAGGCTTATATTCAGTCAGTCACAAGTCAGTTATGTGACCCACCCTTAGATATTACTGCTTTCCGCAGAGTTGTAATGATAAAGCTCATTTTAATTTTCACAGATTTACTCACTGTTAATCAACTCTGAAATTCAGAATGAGTTAAATGCTCCCATCAGTATTTATCCTGGAAAATTAACAACTCTGAAAAAGGAGCCTAAGCAGCCAGAAATATGCAGTATAAAATATGCAGTGAGTCAGAAGAGGAAAGAAAATCAATAGCGTTCTTACAAATTCTCTTAGCCCAAGGGCATCGGTGACTTGTAACATAAGCTAACATATTAAGTGCTTTGTTTTGACAATTTACTTATAAATAAATTTGTATTTTCTCAGCCATAGTAATGGAGCACTAGGAGCTCCAGCTTTGGTTTGTGTATCTCCCATTTAACCTCTAGTAGTTGTAGACATGCCAGCTCATGACTGTTTCATAAATGGCATCTTGTCCTGTAAGCTTTTCAGGATCTCTGATTTACTGAAATCATGAAAAAATATATATATGGGCAGATGACATAAAAATGGATAAATTGAGGCATAAGAAACAGAAGAGAAAAGAATTGTGAAATAAATACAGTTTGTTCAAGCAATGGCTATATTTGCTACCAGAGATTTTATACTCTGACGCAGGATTGCAAATAACTATAGTACGTATTCCCGGCTGTGGAATGGTGGCACTCTTTAAACTTTGGGTTTGGAGCAATTAGATCAGTGTTCTATCTGAAACAAAAACCTGGTTATTTGATGGCTTTTCATCAATCTCAAGAAATACATACGTTTTTTCAAGGAAGGTGTAGTTATGCCTTTCAAATCAGAATATTTTTTCTATCCTTTGCTCCCATTTATCTGTTAGTCAAAGCTTAGAAATTGTTGCTTTCCCAAACTAGGAAGAAAATTATGTTTGCTTGTAGTTGCAGACAATTTTCAAACCAGGGAAAATTTCAGCTTTTCATATTGAGTGGATGTATAAAATACAAAAGAGCAACTATAAAAAATAAAATAACCAACACAAATAGAAATAGGGTCTGATGGTGTTTTTCTTTGATAGCTTTTTGATCTGTTTCCAGACCAGAGTCACTCCCTGCCTTTGGTGAGGTAATATCTCCCTCTCTTTCTTCCTGCGCCTTGAGCACTAACAGCTCGTTGCAGACGCTCTGACTTGATGATCAGGATATCAGAAACACTTTAACTGTAAATTAATCTACAGTGTCAGCCTGTCACTGTCATCTGTGTCACCACCGACATTTCCAGTGGTTTGCCAAGAGCAGTAGGCCTGCTGCTGTGCCTGTTTATCTTGGTGGCCTTCAGTCTTACTAACAGTTAAAAACGATGCTCTTCAGAACTCACTTTATTGCAAAAAAAGCCAAACTGAACAGTTCACAATGGCCCTTTTCAGTCTGAGGGTGGCTTCAAATCTGCCAGGAGAGAGTGCTAATGGTTTTATCCATATGGTGATGGTTTTCAGTCAGGAATTCTGTTATTTTGGGGGGTTTTTTGGTGTTTTTTTTTTTTTGTTTGTTTTTTCTAAAATTATTTGTCAAGATCCAGGAACAGATACATTAGAAGTGATACTACTTAGTGTTATTTTTTAATTAAAATTGAATATATCATACTTAGACAACACTGATCTTACTAAAATTTCACTGTAGATACTGGAGTAAAACATATGCATCACTATCAGACTCTTCTGGTTATAAGAAATTGATGCTTGTACTTCTATTTCCTCACCAATTTGTACATAATCGACGTTGATGTTACTATCCTGTATTGCTTGTGTTTTTCTATTGAGTTTTTACTTTATCAATAATGTTTATTTTTGGTACTATTGAGAGGGAGAGGTTTGGCTTGGCTGTTTTTTCTTCTGAAAAGACTGAGTCTGGAGATCTGACATTACAACTTAATTTGAAGGTAACTTTTTACTTGGAGAATCCTTGTTCTAATATAAATTGAAAAGTCAAGTCATTAACTTGAGTCTCTTTTGCTGCCTGGCTCCAGTTAAAGAGTTAGGTTGGGTAGAGAAATTTTGGCCTCAGTTTGGTAGTCTTCAGTAGTGTAAGGAACACGATACAGCACACTTACCTTGCCTTTAGGAGAACTACTGTTCTATGAAGCCTAATCTCAGGAAACAGTATCTGGGTTGTAAATTTTTTTTTTTTTTAAAGTAAGGTTGGGAAAAGTGAAGCAGATTTACTGAAAATAAAATAAAATTAGAAATTATTTGCCACAGAAAAAACTGTACATTTTGTAAGAATTGTGAAGTGTTTACTTATCAGTTTTCGACATGATCAGGTTTGGTACAGGTTCAGCAAAGTTAAAACAATGTGGAAAACTGGCAAAGTGCAACCAGGTTGGATAGTAGCTCTCAAAGTTATGAGGATGTCCCAAAATAGGATAGTCCACAACAGTAACAGATCTTACAAAAAAATTGAGATCACTCATTTTGTAAATTTAATGCAGTGGTGAGAAAGAAAGAAAATCTGCTAAGAGTTAAATGGTAATTTCAGGTCAATGATGTTATGGCCTCTTCCAATAAAACTACAGATTTTAAAAGCATTGCTTATATTTAAACTTGTTTACATTATGGTAATTACAAGTTCTGCTATTCATGGTGTTCAAGAATTCTTAGTAGACTCATATTCAGGCTTTCTTTGGGTGTCAAAAGCCAGTACTTTATTGATCACTGTGGCTTAACTTTTCTCAATTTACTGAGATTTGGCTCCTCTTTATTCTTTCCATTAGTTATGACGTTGCTTGTAGATCTACTTTCACAGAGTACATAATGGGACAACATAGCAATAATGGCTATGGAGGTACCAGAGGATTTTGTGATTGAGTATACTTATATGGGTTTGCCTTGTTTCTTTACATATGTGCTGACTAATCTAAGCTATCATAGTTCCATATATCAATTTTCTTCACATTTTTGAAGTTTACTGCTTCTAGAAGTCTACTGTATTTCACCCCAGAGGTGGCTGTTCTTCAGTAATGTAGATGTGATGCTATTTTAATCTAGGGAAATGCATCACTGTAGAGGTAATTGTATTTCTGATTTTTAGCCTTTCTTAGGAAATGTCTGTCCTTGCTTGCACTTCTTATTTTAGGAAGAACTCTGAAGTTCTTTAGGTTGATGCATGGGTAGGGCTTGATAACAAAAGAAATGTGATTTATGTTTGCTGCTTAGAGCCATAATATTTTAAAACAACAGCAGCATTGAAATGACAAGTAAATGTACAATTTATTCCTGTCCAACAGTGTGGGTGTGTTTGAAGTTGACAAGGCATAAACTGTGAAGTGGTCTCCCTTTTAACCAATATAGCACTAATATACACTGATATAACGTGAAGGGATAATATAGTCTTTCATGAATTGAAACTGCAAGAATTATGTAGAATTTTTGGAAGTTAATTCTACTCTTCCCATCTGAAGTATACTGGACTATTTTATGTCTGAAGAGTTTGAACTCAACTTTTGGACATAAAATTATGAAGACTAATAAGGAAAATAACTCATTGGCAGACACAAAAAGGATTGCTAAGGTGCAAAGATGCAGTGGCCGTTGGAGCTAAGCACTAGCATACTGTCTGCAGGAGCAGAGGGTAGGAGTCCATCACAACCAGACCCTGGTGTGGCTCTAGGTCTGCCTCCTACTAGCTCTGTGGACATCATCAGATCATCCTGACGATCTGGTGATGCCCAATGACCTGGTTATCTTCCCTAGTTTTGTTTTATTTCCTTTGGAATTTTATACCGTTCTATATTGTTGTTTTTCCTCTCGCATCCATGGGCTACTAGAAATCTCTGGCTGAAATTTTGCTTTCCTCATCTCACAGCAGACTATTTCCCAGCACTTCCACTCCCAGTAAGGCCACCTATCCTTTTACACAGGCAGCAGGAGCTGTTGAGGAAAAAGTCTGTAACAGGTACATATACTCTAAGAAATCTTAGAGTATATGCTTTGTTAGTAGACTGGCACAGAAAAATTTAATTGTTTTTTTGTCTTGCCTTCACACATTTGTGAGACTACAGTTTGTTCAGCAATGTGCTTTGTAAAACTGATGTCCCCTTGAAGCTCCTGGATGTGAGTAGTTAGACTAAAGCCAGCGGAAAAGAGGTTCCATAATTAAAAGTCCCAGTGTTTCTTGTCTTTAAGATGCCCTGGAACTGGTCTTTCTTGTGATAGCTCATACCTTGGCAGCCAGTCCTACAAAGGAGCAGAACATTCAAACCTATTCTATTGTTAGAGCAAGCTTTAGGCAACCTTCTTAAGCTATCAAAACAGAGATTAATGTAAGGTTACCAGTTCCAGTTCTTTTCTAATGCACAAGTCCAAACGGAAAAAAAGAAAAATTAGAAATTTCCTACATTGAAACATCAGTTACCTTTGGTAAGGCTTTTCTAGTAACAAAGGGCTCTCCATGTAGGCCTCCATAAATACTGTAAACCCACAGCTCTCATTCTGCGTCCTCAGTAGCTTACATGACCTTAACATAAAACTATCTCTGAAATCATAACCAGCTGTATAATATTTTGCAGAAAATAATCATTTCTGAAGCCTGATGAGGTAGTAACTGTGGGTAATTCACGGAGGAATGTAATGGGAAATATTTTATATTTCCATCTTTTTTTAAGAAAGTTTTATATCTTATTTACTCTGAAAATTAAAAAGGGAATTATATGAGTCATCAAAATTTAACTTATTTATAAACAAGTAAATATTTACCAAAGGAAATTGTCTCTTCTGTGTACTATATGCATTGGAATAGAATAATTAAGGTCTTTGCATGTTGTAAGGTTTTGTTACTTATAAAGAATATTAGGGGGTGGTAAAAAATTGTTGGCATAATAGTAACCAGTTTTGAGTGTGTTTGTGCCTAACTTCTTTTGCTGCATCATACATTTCAGCCTTGCCTAGCTTAATACCCAAGCATACTGGTTTTAATCATAACTTGAATACTGACCTATCAAACTTCTTCCAGTCTTACACAATAATCTTTAAGCATTAAAATTTAGTAGATTGCTGTTAACAGAAGTTTGGTTTCAGTACATGATCAGCGCTTGCTGGATGTGCATATGTAGAAATTCTTTTTTTTACAGGAATGTGTCTTAACAACCGTGTCCTTTTTATTCCTCTGGGTACACAGGGAAAAGAAGTTAAACTTTCTTTCTAATTAACGTAATACAGTTAGCCCAGTTTGTTGAAGGGGTGGCTGTACATTTGTGACTGAGGGAATAAACCAAATATGTCAATTTGGATAAAAAAGTAAACATTGTGTGTTCAGCACAGAATCCCAGATTAATTGTCAGCACAATAATTATGTTAAGTGTAATTAATGTTCAGGCTCTGAAGTCACTGGAGTAGCAAGAATGCCCAAATAGGAATCTGTAGTGTTGTCAACATTTATGCGAGGCAAGCTGCCTGATTATCAGCTAAATAAAATGATTAATGGTTATGACCCTGGTAAATTTCTGACAGACATCTACTGTGAGTGTAACAAGGCTGTTTTCTGGAATGGTGGATTTTTATTGCATGTTGTCTTGCCACCTGTGTCTTTGCTTTCACCTGGCTATCCAGGCACCTTCTCCATCACTAGTTTACCACTTAAACTCAAAAGACAGTTCTTTAATTTTTTCATCATTAGGTTTGTTCTTACTGCGATGACTATGTGCAGATTCTGTAATTTTTAATATTAAATCAAGCTCTGCAATTTTTAACACAAAGTTTACTTAAATTTGAATTTGTACACTGGGCTTGAAGGGCTTGCTGGAGAATTTTAGCCCCAAGTATTATTTCCATTGAGTTTTAAAGAATATGAAAGGCACTATTTAGTATGTTATTTCATTTCTGTTGTAATAATTTTTAAGCCCAAGGCAGAGGTTATGTATTGGATTTGTTGATAAATCACATTTTGTCAATTGTAGTGATGGGAGAAGCAGAAAGGATGCAGTTGGAGATTACACTTTCTAGGAGCATGGCTGAAGAGCGTAACAGAGGGTGCTCAGCTGAAATATATTACTGAATAAGAATAAGGTGAATTGAAAGAAATGAAAGAGAGTGAATCATGAAGGCATATTCATGTAACTGTAGAGGAATATGGAGTATTTTTTGTTTGGTTTTAAGTCCATCAGACAAGGAATAAAAGTTTGGAAAAAGCAGAGAGAAAACAGTTGTCCTTGAATACTGGATTCTGTTTGAAATACAGCTTGCATTTATCTTTAGAGATGACAAGATTTTTGTTTTGTTTTAAATAGTGTTATGGAGATGAAAGCTGAAGACTCAGAAATATAAAAATGTGAAATAAATGACATTAATTGAGTCTTTTTTTTTCCTTTCAGAGACTGTCTTTAGTCCACATGCCAACTGCAATTAGGTCCTCTAGAATCCAAGGACTTGCTTTTGAGGACACTTGACTTTGATCAGCTTGTATCCAAGTGCCTTACTGGGTATAAATTACTTCCAGCTGCTGTAGAAAGTCACCCCTTCTTTTCTTTGCAATTCTCAAATGCAGCCCAGACAGTGGAGAAAATCTTTATGTGCTTGAAACTGCAGTTACTTATTTTACTGGCCTTAACAGAAGGTGTGGCTGATCACTGTGTTTTGCAGTGCAGAGGGATTCCAGGTTACGTTTAACTTTGTGTTTCCACAGTGTTTCCACATTGTGATGATACTGAAATTTTAAATTTTACTCTGAAATTTGGCCTTAGTTTAGCATAACTGTTTTACATTTTCAACTTTCAAAGTTGTTTTAAGTACACATCAGCTACCATTTATATAGTTTCACAGTAATTTTCCAATAATGGAGAGAGAATGTCACTTGTTAGAAGAAAAATGTTGTGTTTCTTGTTTTGTTCCAATTATGATTCACTTGAATTAAGAGGATGGAGAAACAAAGATACTTCTAACAATTTTGAATACATAATTTTTCACACTAACAAGGGAATTGGGTAGCAATGTCATAGTCAAACAGCAGAGAAATAAATGTGTGACTAGATGTGTGTCCAATATTATGTATAGGTCAGTGGAGCAAATTCAGACAAATGTAATTCAGTTGTCTTAGCTTTCTACTGCAGTTTGACTGTCCGTGTGTTATTTGTTTTATTATAGTGAAGAATTGCAGCACTTCTGAACATTTATCCTGTGCATCCAGACATCTTTTTCATGGCCTTTTCAGTGTTTCTGATTTTCTCTCCTGAATATGTATATTCTCTGAAATGTTTTTGAAATTGCAGGGTATTAAGCCTTCCCCTGTACTTTCCTTGTACTGTCACTTTTTGTATTGTCACTATAGGATCGTGCAAATAGTTAATTTAAGGGAAATGCAGAATCCCATTTTTCATGAGATGTTTGCATGGTTGGACATGGTAGAACTGATTCAGGTAACTGTCAGTCACGAGATGGAGTTGTTGTATGCAGAATCTCTCTTCCTAGACCTAATTGCAAACTTCTCCACAGGTCTCCTATGACCCAAGACTTTTGCATGTGGTATTTTTAAGGCTTGGTAGGGGAGTTCAGTTTTCTGTTAATCAGCATCATGTTTTGTGGAGACCTAAGAGATCTATCATGCTATGTACATCTTGTTTTCAACCTTGTTCTTGTTGTTTGAAGTTCTTTCCTTCCTAGTCCATGTTTTTTGCTCCATCACTATATATGTGGATTGAAGCATATTCTTATTTAAATTTTGTTTCTGTGTCTGCCCCATAAATGTAACAATGACTTTGGATTACTGGAACTTTGTCTTAGTGTTTGTAGTTTGATATAGAGACAGAGGTTGCATTGGTTTGTACACTAGTAGTGCTTTTGGTAGGGTGTTGGATATTTGGGTTCTTTTATTGCCTAGTACATTCTCTTCACTTCCACAGTATTCTTTTCTGGCACTTGAGGTCTTGAGCTGGTCCCTGTAGGAAAGAGCACTGAAACAAGAAGACAGAGACCTACTTTCCTGAGATGTCTCTCTGATGGACACCTTGTGGAGGCAAAGGTATCCAGATGCTGCTGGAGCTGCTGCCATCACAGCTAGAAAGAAGATTTTGAGGTCCACTCTGAATTTCATTAAATGCAGTGCAGAAAGCACTACTTCAGGGGGAAAGATAAAAAACATAGGTATTAATAAGAAGAAATTATATTTGGATTCTTTCAGTTTACAATCTGTGTTTCTAAGAGATATTATTCAACTATTTGCATGACAGCAATAGGTAGGATCTTATTGTCTCAAAAAAAGTTGTTACTGATATCCTTTCCAGCATGAAGAAACAGAGAAATTCCATCTGTGAACAATCCAAACAATTCTTTTATTCATGTTTAAGAACCTGACGCATTTCTCCTTACATTTCAGATTTGAAATGTGTCTCTGTAGATAATAAACAGCAACAATGAACACTATAAATAATTTAGTTGCTAAATCCAACAGATTTGTTCACAGAAGCAAAGGTTATGCAAGGATTTGACAGTTCAGAGAAGCTATAGGAACACCCTTAGCTGGTTGAGCTGACTTCATTATACTGCCAAGAATAACTCTGGAAATGCTTTGTCACTTCCAAAGGAACACACCATTCCTCACTGCACAAACAATTGTACTAATGCATTTAATCTTTTATTCACATGGTGGCTGGCTGTCAGTTGTGCCTTAGCTGTCGTTCAGCCTCCTAAGAAACTGTTTAGGACATTCTCTGTCATTTTACATGTCACTTTATTCCTGCATTATTCAAAATATGTCTTTTGTTGGGGTTTGTTTTGTTTTGTTTTGTTTTTTCCCTAAAAGCCCCAGATGTCTAGATGTAAATGGTGCTAAATTGCCACCCATTAATATACACAGAAATACATTATAAATGCCGTTATAGATGCTTGCTATTGTAATTGCCTAATGGTCTACAAAATACAACTGGTTATAAAAAGAACCGACCAACTAGAAAAATTTTGCCAGACTTTCTTCTTGTTAAGATTATATTGTGTCAGGTGTACACAGTGAATTGGGAAGTGTTTTTCACAATAACTATGTATAGGCAGAAAAGAGTCTTGCTAGTCTTAGTTCACTTCTTTGCACATACACATGGCCATGTATTCTTGTCTTCTACTTTGAAATGTTAACAGCCTAATCAGTTAACAGTTCACAACTGCATAGCACATATTTTGAAAAAATATTAATAAATTGACACTAATTATTAAAGAATATTATCCTTCAAAAAATCTGTACAGGATTATATCTAGTTCTTTTTCTTTATTTAATGGACACAGTATTAGAGCCAGCAAGAACAGGGACAGAACAATGTTTCCTGAAGGTAATGCCAGTCACCACTACAAATACAACTTAATGACCAAGTTGGTCTTCCTTCCATCTGTGTTTGTTTTCAGAAGAAAATAACCATGTTAGTAACAATACTTGCACTGCAGTCTGTTAACAGAGATGATGGAAGCAAGGTGATAGATGAGAACTTCTTCATATTTCATAACCAGAAAGAATCTGAAACACATAAAAACCATGGAATTAACACCAGGAAGCTTATTTCTTACTTAAACTAGAATTGTCTCAGTCTCTCATGGCTGCAGGGTCCTGGGAGACCTCCTCCTCCCCCCCTGCCCTTGCCGGTTCCGATGCCATTCCTCACACTTTTCTCTCACTCCAGCAGCTTTTCCTCTTCCTCAGAGCTGCTGCCCTGAGGTGCTGCCGGCTCGGTGCCTGGCCCACCTGTGCCTTGTCTTGGAATGGACTGCCGGTTAGACCTGGCTGTAACTGGAATGGGGCAGACCTGGCTTCTCCTCACAAAGGCTACCGCTGGGAGCTTGCATCCTGAGCCCAACTAATGACTTTGAGCTGGTATTCCATACTTGTAGGTGATGGTTGGCGTCCCTGGCTGCCTGGGACATGAAGGAGCATGAACATTGGTTTGGGGAAGCCATCCCCAGGTTCCTCAGGTACCTACACATCAGGAGGTGACAGCACTGGCAGCCCACCATGGTGATGGGACTCTGCAAGCAGAGTAAGTCCTGTCTTCTTTTCCTTGGATTTGTCAAGTGCTGCTAGTTTCTTTGAATATTTGACTATAAGATCGCCCCAAGAGTTTACTATAGGTAGTTAAGAGGGGAGCAGAGAGCACTGAGGGGAGCAGACAGCACTGAGGGGAGCTTTTCTGCCTGTTGCAGCTCTGCCAGTGCCATTCAGGTCACCCAGTGACTCTGGTCTCTGCGGCCTTTCCCTGGCAAGAGCTGGTTTTCTGGGGTATAGTCGATATGGCATGTTGTTAATAACCAGAGAACAAAGAGATAAAAAGTAGAGCCAAGGCCATTGTGTTTGTACCTCATAGTGCTTCCAAACTGGAAAGGAAAAATGAGATTTTCTAAAAAAAGTAAAAAGTGCTTAAAAGAAAATACAAAATAAAACTTTGAATAAAAAAACCCTCTCCAGATGGTCATTAAATATGTTAAATGGTAGTCTGCTTTCAGCCCACCAGGCACCAGTTTTATTATTCTAATAACATCCTAAAATGAAAAAGATAAAGTCTTATAAAAAGAGGCTGTTAACTTTGATGGTGTTTAATCCAGATAAGTTTTAGAATACCCATTAATGTGCAGAGATACAAAACATATATTCAGCAACAAAAATGGTTCTCTCCCGTAAGGCTCTTACGCAGACATCACCAAACTTCTGCACTCCTTTGCATGCAGATGCTTAAATCCAGAAATCCTCAAAGGAAAAACTTAACAAACACCATGTTTTAAAAATAAGACAGTGATTTATAGACAAGTCAAAAGTATGAATGTTGAAAGTTCAGAAGAGTAGGAGACAGAGAGTTTGGAAAGGTTGTTCCACTTGCAGTCTAAGCATTAGCTATTACTGCATACACGTTTACTAATATTTGGTACATGTTCTACATGCATATTGATAGTATTTGCTCATGCAATAAATAAATCCTGTACTTTGTGCAGTAATTACAAAGGCATTCATTTTATGTGTAGTGACTTGGGATTTCTGTATTTATTTTGGGACAAATATATGTTTCAGTTTGATATTATGTAAATATCAGGATTACTTCAGGTTTTCAAAAACTGAAAACTGAATGCTGTGATGTCTGTCCACTTACTTTATTTGAGGTATCTGAGTGTGAGAAGTCTGAAAGCCTGGCATGCAAAACCTCCTTTTAGAAAAGTCCCCAAGTATTTACAGTATTGTTTCAACTGAAGCCTCATTTCTGTAAAGGTGTTTTAGGATATTGAGTTTATAGGAGATTCTAATTCTAATGCTGAGACAATAGAACCTTCCAGATTTAGATATTTAATAAGCTTTTTACATTGTTTTAAAAGTGCTCTATCAGTTTTATATAGCATTGAAAGAAGTTTTGCGCCTTTCTTTTTTGCATGCTAGGTAGGATTGCAAATTTTTCATGCAGTCTTTATAGCTAATTTATATTTTTCTATTTTTATAGAATGATGTAGTTCTAAAATGCTGAGGAAAGTATTTAACACTTCATGTTCACTGGATAGGACAGTTTCTACTAGCATATTTATTTATTTCAGATGGTACTTCCTCTGAAGTATTCTTTTCCAAGCAGTTCAATTGTCATGTTTGTCATGACAAACCTAAAATGGCAGAAGATAGGCTTTAACCCATTGTGTAAATGTGAATCAACTTCTGTTAGTAGCAATTATTGAATAATTTTAAGGAAATAAGCTTGATTGATTTCTTTCAATGGTTATTCTAATACAGTGTCCATATTCTTTGTTTTCTGTCCCTGTTTTATTCATCTCACACCAGCCAGTTGAGTAAACTCCTTGGTCTAAGTGATAGTCATACAGTTGTTAATTATGATCAATTTCTTTGTTTTTCACTGATTTTGAAAACTAGGTTAGAACAACAAGGAAAGATGGTGACAAAATTAACTATTTCACTTAAGAGGGGAAAGCCACTTTTTGTATCCATTATGCAAAATAGCCTTTAAAAAGTCATAAGTAACAACTTGTGTTCTATGAACTAGAGGAATAAAATCTTATTACAAACTAATTCTTTCTGAACAGCAATTTCCGAGTGGAAGGGATTGAAATATACTGCTGATATTAAGGATAATGCAGGAAAAAATCTTTTTTAAAAGCAGGCAGATCTTTCTCTGCCTACAGAATTTTCCTTTGTGAAATCTTGGAAAAAGATTTCCACTTCAGCCCACTGGAGCACTAGAGAATCATGTGTAGAATTTTATGAAACATATATTTGAATTCTGATAACAAGGAAGCTCTGTATAGTGCTGCACTATAACTACACTATAGCACTGTTCACTACAGTGCAGAAATGGGAATGGAATAATAAGCAGATTTGAAGAGGTTTGAGATATCAATGGAGATAAATGGATAAATAATCCAGTAAAGTTTATGTTGGAGAACTGCATTCTTCTTCTTTTTTATAGTAGAGTAACTTGTGAGGGCATTTTTTCATATTGTTTTCACTGTTTTTCAAGAGGAATTGACAGTAGAAACTGGTGTGATTATTGGAGGACATGATTCTGAAGCACAGCACAAAAGTTCGTAAATATCTACTCTTCTAAAAGTTCAGATTTATTAATTGAGAGATCTTCTGGTTTTAATAA
The DNA here is from genome assembly GCA_025448015.1 of Bolborhynchus lineola. NCBI lineage: Eukaryota > Metazoa > Chordata > Aves > Psittaciformes > Psittacidae > Bolborhynchus > Bolborhynchus lineola. The sequence goes on along the minus strand of JAOEHX010048060.1, from coordinate 2,957 downwards.
TAATACTGATATTAAAATGTGTACAAAACTGCACAGTTTCGTGCTTGACAAAATTCTAAACAGATTAATAGTTTTAATTAAATTCATAGAATCATAGAATAGTTAGGGTTGGAAAGGACCTTAAGATCATCTAGTTCGAATGCCCCTACCACGGGTGGGGGCACCTCACACTAGACCATGTCACCTAAGGCTGTGTCCAATCTGACCTCCATCCTTTAGGGATGGAATGTTGACAACTTCCTTGGGCAACCCATTCCAATGCCTCACCATCCTCACAGTAAAGAAATTCCTCCTTAAATCTAACCTAAACTTCCCCTATTTAGGTTAGATTTAAGGAAGAAGTTCTTTACTGTGCATATGTGTTTCATGAGTGCAGGTGTTATAAAGGAAAATCTAAATTACTGGCTATAAAACTAAAAGTCAAGAATACAAGCTACTCTGGTATCATTCAGTGTTACCTAAAAACTTATAAAATATTAACAAGTTGACCTTAAATCAAATTCTGATTTCTTCCACTTTTATCTTCAGCTTTATTGCAAGTACAATGACTTATGTTTATTGGTTCTGATGAGTGCAATGTCAGGTCACAGCCTTGGGATGATAGAAGATGAAGGAAGGCATGAACTTGTTCCCAGGGTTAGCATACAAGTTGGAAGGTTTCCTTGGTTAATAAAAGTTCCTGTTTTCAATCATTATACGCTTGATTTTCATCTTCAAGCAGGAAATGTGTCAAATACAGTGTGATGGGTTCAGCAGTAGCAGGCATTTTTTTCTCCTTCTCGGTAGCTGGTGCAGCACTGTATTTTTGACTTTCGGCCTGGGAGCAGTGCTGATAACACCAATGTTTTTAGTTATGGCTTAGTGATGTTTGGTCTGGCC
>JAOEHX010048058.1:0-10820 GCA_025448015.1 Bolborhynchus lineola | reverse complement strand
ATAAAATAAAATAAAATAAAATAAAATAAAATAAAATAAAATAAAATAAAATAAAATAAAATAAAATAAAATAAAGTGTTAGAAAGCAGAGTAAAATTTTTCCTCACACTGGTCCTAGAATTAAGTTGCCAGAAGGGTGTTATTAAGAGAGAAGTACTGAGAGTGAGAAACTGCAAGCAACATACAGCATGTGAGGAGATGTGCTCAGAAAGGAACTGAGTTTCACTAACAGGGTTTCGCAAGCTCAGGTATTTGGCTGTCACAGCTTTGAGCTGTTCTATAAAAGCCTTTTCTGAGCCTCTTTAGGTTGAGGGAGCAAGTTCAGTTAGGAAAGACATAGGTTGAAAGAACATGCACAAACTGAGTGCTGTTTCCAGCTCAGCATCTTCTGTATCATATGAATAGATGGCTACCCTTAAAATTCGTATGAGAATTTCCCACTGTCTGCACTGGTGCTTAGACAAACAAAAATGCATCCTGTGCTTTCAGCCATTAACTTATTTTGCACAGATTTTCATCCAAAGTAGCTCTGCTTTTATAAGGGTCATTCATTCCCCACGGCTCTCCTGTAATTATTTGTCCCTGGTTTATGTGGTAAAGTGATTATGTATCTGACTAGGAGGCTGGATAAAACCTTACCAATTAGTTTTCTAAAAGGCTCTGAGAAACAGAGCAAAAATGGGAATTTGTTTCTTTAAACATTAGAAAAGGGTATGAGTTGAAAAGAGGCAACATGGGTTAAGACCTAGACAATGAAGATTGGTATATTTATTTTTTTTACCAAGGAACTTAAAGAATGAAGAAGCAGTACATAAAAGCAATGTTTTCCAAATTCAAATCCGGAGTAAACCCCAGTGAGAATACATTTCAGCAACATGAATCTTTTGCTGTCTTCTGAAGAAAATATTGAAATACTGTTAAATATGTGACTATTTGTGGACAAGTGTACTACTAATATAAAAATCTTCAAAAAAAAGGAATTTTATTGAAACCAAAAGTAAAATGGAACTTTGCCATGTGTTCTGCAGTATGAAACTCCACGCCTAATTGCCTGTGTGTGTGTATTGGCAGTGAGTATTGAAAAATATGTTCCTTTTTGCAGAAGTGTCCTGAGGGGCATTAAAATTAACTTTCTTAGGGCCTGATTTTTAAAGCTTGGTCAGTGGCTACATTTAAAAAATTAAGCGAGAGTTTATCTGGTGTTCACAGTGCTCCCAGCCTCCAACAGGAGGCATCATTACTCTGAAATAACTTTTTGAAAGACCTCTGAAAAAGTAGGGTGCTAAATACAGACTCTGTGGTATTACCAGTTTACATATTGGTTAGGATGTTTTGGTCTTTTCCTGATCCTAGTTCCTGCTGCTTTAATGTCTATTTATATACATCTACCAGCCTGGGGCATCTCATCTTCTTTCCTCCTAATAATGTTCTGTTCTTTGTAATTGTATCAAGGTCCACAATTTTAATAAAGAATGTAACAAAAACATTTGAGAAATATTAATGACCATTTATTATCAAAGGCAGCATATTCATTAGAACATCTCAAAATGTTTACTCCAGTGATTAAATTAATGCTTGATTTCAGCTTAACTTGCAATTTTAACATACACTGCAAGATATTGCTTTTCACTGCATGTTTACATTTCACTTTAATTTGTGCAGTTACTAAAACGTAGCTTTTCTTTCATTTAGAAAATGAAAAGAAACTCAATAGGTTTCTTTTTTTGATTTCAGAAGTGTATTAAACAGGCAAATCCAAAATAACAATGTTCTGCAATTTCTCCCTTTGGCTAAATAATGCATAACAGGCAAATGCTGAGAACTAATTTTTTTCAGGGGGATTTTTGAGACAAGTCCTAACACAAACGTAACCTTGACAACGTAATGTTGACGGCATGACTGTATTAGGAATCAACAATAACTACATCTTTAACTTTTACTCTTCCAAGGCGCAGATGTGCAGTGACTGAGGTCATTGTGACGCGAGTGGGAATGTAACATATAAACACATTTACAGATAGACGCTGGTAGCCTTCTAAGCTTATAGTTGCAATTGCAGCAATTTCAACAAATGCAATTCAACTAGTTTGTGATTATCACACAAATTGGGTCTTTATTTGATGCAGACCTACACAGAAATATAGGCAGTTCTAGACAAACTTAAGGCAAATAGCATTTATCGACCTAGACACAAGAATTGTAATATTTCTGTTTAAGGAATATAGCCATTCTGACAAACTACTTAAGGAAGAAAAGGGGAAGCTGGATTGACTAAACCAGTTCTCACCTCCTTAATCTTAAATGTTTTTCAGCATTTTCTTCCTCCTCAGATTTGCCATCAATGCAATGGCTGAATAAAACCAAAATAACCACGTTATTTCCCCCACTAGTTTTGGCAAGGATTGTTTAGTGGTTCCAAGGTCCTTGCACATCCAGTCAGTCTCAATAATATTTTTGGAGTGGCTACGGAGTGCTGGTTGACTCATAGTAGCCAATGGTTAAAAGGTTAAACACTGCTTGCTGAGATACTGCAAACTTCAGATCCTGCAGCCGACAGTACATATTCCCTGCAGGATGAACAGAAATTTAGTGGGAATTGTTTGACTACTTCTAGTCCTCAGTCTTCAGTACTGCTTCCCCAGCACTACTTGTTTTCCCTTCAAAGCAAATGCTTTGCTGAAAAGTAATCAATTTTCTTAGATGTTAAGATTTTGGGGAATTTTTCTTCTAGGATCTTGAGAAAACTAATAGCTTATTCTAAAATGGAAGAATACAGTTCCCAAGCTTTTATCAGTTTCTTTAAGCTCCTTTATTATTATCACCACATGCTGAGAATGAAAACAACAGTCAGTCTCTTCTAAGCATCAGACTGTTGCATCTTGAGCAAAACCTCCAGGAACAAGCTTTTCAGTACATATATAAGCATCACATAATATTGGAAGAAACAGATGGAGAATGTGCATGTGTTTCTGCAAGCAAATGATACTGCAAAGAAATAGAAATAATGATTTTTCTACATTGTTATACGTGGCAGGACCTGAAACTTTGTGACAAATATCAAATGATTTAACTAGGTGAGATTCATCTCACTCATTTTCAGATATCCGCATCTTACCAAGATATCCAGGCCACTTAATGGGATAAACAGCTCTATTTTCTTCACAAACGAACAGCTTGTACATTTTTCCTTTGCAAAGGATTTCTCCCTAGTCCCAGTACTCTTGATAACTCTTTTACCATCACATTTATCTTATCTCTAGGAACTCGATTCAGTCTCCCCCACGAAAGTGTCTAGTGACATTTGAAATGACTGCTATATCACACTTGGACTCCAGTTTCAGGTCCTTCTGTATATCTGCCAACCCAAAGCTGATGGCTCAGATGACCTACAATACTCTAGATTATAGCAGCCACCCTCAGAGAGATAACTAAATGCAGACAACTGTCTCTTGTCATACCTTTTCTTCCTTTTCCTCAACTCCTTTTGAGACTATCTTTACTGAAAACACATTTTGAGATCAAGACATGTAACAGTACACCTTTACACATGAGCAAGGTGTGTGAGGTCCCATTACAGACAACAGAACTATGGGTCTTCAAAACAAATTCAACCAATCAGCTGTTAGAGGTACCTAGTTCTGTCCATTTCATGCCATTTACATGTTTCAGAATTTCCTGTGACATCTATTTTCTGTTTTTTCCAGCACTTATAAGTGTTTGTAATAACAAATACTACACAATACCATTTCACTTTATTGCCAGATACAAAAACCAGAATAACAATGCACTGCACTTTTATTCCTGACCTCACCAGCCAGACCTGCTCTACTGTCTGTAACTGAAAGCAGTATGTAACAGAAGTATTAGGTAAGGGATCCTCACCAGTAGTAGCTATACAGAAAAAAAATAAAGGACTCATAGATGAACTGATAGTAGAATATACAACTCTTTATGGAAAATCAAAGTCTGGGTATAAGTTTGGATTTTTAACACCTGGATTAGCAGAAATGAGAAACATCAGAAAGCTGCTAGGCAGTTTTAAGAAGAAAATGGGTGGGTTGACTACCATTAGCCTAGCTATTATATTCAAAGTATTTTTCCTTCTGTACAATGAGTTGTAGACATTGCTGCAATATGACATTTCTACTTCTGGTCCTCCTTTTTTTTACTTATCAGGTGAAATAGACCTACTGAGATAAAGGCAAAAGTAAAAAGAAATGTTTTTAGCTAATGGAAAGGAAAAATAAAAGAACAAGTATTTTATCAGTGGAGAGAATTCTTTCTTCCTTTCAGGTCAGTATTTTTCTCTTAGCATATCCCCACAGTAGAATAAGAAAAAAGGTTATCTTTCCCCAAATCCACCAGAATATGATGGGTGGTTTGAGTCTTATGTAAGTAATGTTGCAAGAAATATTTGATCACATACTTCTTAGAGCACAGCTGATTTGCATTGTCCTAGATTAAAATATAGGCATAGGGAATTCATGTCCACATACAGTATCAAGTACAGACATACCTATTTCATCTTTGCTACCTTTTCCTGAGGGCCTTTGTAATTCAGGAAATGTGTACTCTATTTTTATCTACATAATAACCAAAGGATAACGAATCCAAGATACACTTCAGTAAACTGAAAGGGTGTGAATGGAGGAGCTTTAACAACAGTAGGGTTTTTTCCTCAGCTTTTCCAATAACAGCTACGCATCTGTTTTTCTAAAGGGCAGCTCTTTGGGGAATAATGATGGAATCTGGAATCTTTTTATGGGTTGAGGCATGTTTATCAGTGTTCTATCTATATTAAACACACGTCAGGGATGACTTGACTATGAAAGCAAAAAGGTATTTATTTCATTCATTACTATATTTTATTCTATACCTTGTTTTCTGATAGCTTTTTCCATTTCTTTCCCATCTGATCAATCCACTATCCTTCTTTGCTCTATTATTCTCTTTTCAGAGTAAGCATTTTTTATAATGGATTAATATGAGACAAGCAGGTGGCTTGCCTGGGGTTTCTGTTTTCTAAACGCAAGAATGATTCTGAATTTCTGAGAGAGGACTTGAGAGTTTCCAGTAAAGAGGTGGATAGAAAGTTCCAACAGTAGTGTCCTTGTTCTCCCTGAATACAGCATTACTAAGAAAATATAAATCCTAAGTCTTACTGAGCAGTAAGTCAAATCATTGTTTCATACTTTTCCAAAAGGATATAATTTCCTTCTAGCCACCTTTTTTAAAAAAGATATGTATTTAAGCTTAATTTTGATTTTATACAGAAATCATCTGCTGTATACTGCAGCACAATCTCTCTTCTTCTAGCAAATGTAATGGGAGATTCATTTAATCATATAATTAAAAATATCCTTGGTGCTCACTTAGTTGTGTGTTTGGCCCTGTTCTGCTTAGTTCAATAGGATTAAAAAAAAAACATATAACACAAAAACGCTCTAAGTTAAGAAGCTTAGAAAGAGAAAAAACACAGTTGTGGTGGGTGTTTGTCTTAGCAAATGCTGTCATCTGCATAGGAATTCCTCCAGTGCTGCGGACTACAAAGCAAATGAGGGGAGAGTTAAATATGTAGAGAAGATAAAGAGCTCTGCTTTATGTATGTTTTTCCTGTATTCAGACTATTATCCCTGAAAAAAAAAAAAAAAAAAAAAAAGAAAGAAATCAGGATGAGTTTAATATGAACCTATTTGTGCTGAAACCAGCATATTTTTACTGAAACCAGCCTAATTTTTCTAAAGCTAAGGAATAAGCAGCATCTGCATATACACAAGTGTATACACATATGCGTGTTTTTTGTGTAGCTGGATAGTTAAGCATGTGGCCTTGCAACCATTGTAAGTAAAGAGAAAGTTAACAATTGCATTATCGCAGCCTGCATGCTGTTGGCATCATGAACTGGGAGCCCACTCAAGCTGCAGAAATCCAAGGGAAAGCATTGTATTATAATTCCCATAAAGTTCATGAAGGTTGCCCCTCAACTTATTCTTGCTGCTGCTGTGGGGTGAATTGTCATCCCAAACCCTTCAAGTGCTTGTAGAGATGATGACACTGAAAGATTCTTTCTGCTGTCACTGTTTACTTCCAATCTGCACAGCATCTCTTCCAGAGCATGTCCGTATCTATCTCACAGCAATAACTGGCCCCTCTGGGGGCAGTGCCAAGCCTTGCACAGATTTCACTGCAGACTGCAGTTTATTATATGTATAAAACCAAAAAAAGAAGCAAATAGAGCCAAAATGGGTTCAAATATCTGAATACGACTGACAACATAATATTTGGCTACTGAAGCTTTTAGTCATCACCAATTTTGGAAGCATTTTCATATTTGTTAGACTTCTAACACTACATAGACTCCTACACCACGTTTTGGGTGCAGCTATGTGAAGCCACTTACATGGGAGCCTTGATGCTCAATTACATTACGTTAATTTCAATGAGAGTTCACTACATTCTCTGGAGGTCTAGTTCCATGAGCTATCTACTAAAATTTTCCCTTTGCTTGTGGGATTTAGGAGCCTAAATTCTTATTAGGAACAGGTTTTTCTCCTTTTTGCAATTACCAGTGAAAAGTGATGTTGCAGTAATGTTAGTACTTAGGAAGGTATTACATCAGAAACTAGTTTAATACTTAGATTAATTGGCATTTTTTGTGGTCATAGTTTTTTAATTTATGCTTATTAACTCAATAGATGTGACTTCCATGTCTGAATCAGCAGTATATAGGTTCTTGACTCTAATACCTATATAAAAAGAAACTGAAATTGTGTTTCATTCAAGCTAAGAAAAGTTTACTCATATTCATAAGTGGTTAAGGTGCTAAATCTGCATTGCCAGACAGAATATATCTTGTCCTAAAAAGAAAAAGAATCGACATCGCAACCGGTCTGTCATCAACAATGGAACATTTATGCAAGATAAACTATTTAGAATAGCTGGTGTTTTATATGACTTGCTGTACCAGTGGAGCACACTCGAAAAAAACACAAGTCAGAAAATGCTGGAAACACTCCTAGCCCCTTATTTGTCTTTATTTTTCACTGTACATTCTTTATTTTGTGTATCAGCCTTGCCATATGTTTCTTTTAATGTGACACCCTGTATCTTCAGATTTTTGTTAAAAGAATGTTCTTGAAGTCAGACCTCCAAGACTAAAGCAGAAGATATTTTTCTAAGAATCTGGACTTACTCTCAAAAAATGCAACAAGCAGATAGTATTATGTGGTCAGTTTAAAGCACTTTGATTAGTACAGTTGGTACTTTAGTAGAGTTTTAAATTGTCAGGTAAGTCAGGTCTAATAAGACCTCTCTGAGCTGCATGAGCAGCTTTGTATAGCACCTTTCTTATAATTTCCTATTCCTCTGTGGCTATTAGCTCTTCATGAAAGTTTATTAAATTCAGTGCATTAGAGAAAAAATCCAGTGCTATTGTAGCACCATAATAACTAGTTGTATATTTCTATGAGACTGTCTCTGGGAAAGGAGAGTATAGAACAAGAATTGTTTCTTCTCATTCCACCATTTGTAGTGGTTTAGAAATGTTGTATTGACAACAAATAGTACCCTATAGAGGGAGACAAAGACAGGCAAGCAAAATTTTAGCTATTAATGTATACACACGATTTTATCAAATAAACTATTGACAAGAAAAGAGATCCTCAAAGAAAGTTGTTTGTTAATTAGTTTGTTTTAAATGAGACTAGATTTATTGCTTAGGCTAGTGGTAAGTTCATGATAATGAAATCACCTTTTCTTTTTCTTCCTTCTGAAAAAGGGACATTTCATCCCATCTTCATTGATTTTATAATGAGGGATACGAGCTCTACACAATTCTGATGTATCCTAATCCAAGAATAAATCTTATGGTAGCAATGTGGGTAAGGACATATTAAGCGTCTCTGAATCCTGGTAAAGGCAAGATGTGATTGAATTGTGTCAACCCAATTCAGAGTTGCCAAGGTTTTACAATATTATCTGGTTTTCTAACCCTTCTATTATTCTGTGTTTCAAAAGCTTGTCCAGCAGGACAAGCTGTGCAACTCTTGTATATTTATTTTCTTTGAACCAAGTCTGAATAGCGCTGGGCTTGCAAGATAATTAGTTTATTGAAATTTGACCTTTGGCCACATGTGATTCAAGATGCCTCTTTTAAAACAGCAGCACACGACTTCAGAAAAAATTGCTCAAACTGCATGATAATGGAGGCAAACTGATGGAAGGACATAATAATACAGAAGGACTTAAATTCAGTCAATCATATCTGTTGTCTGAAGTCAGAAGTTCTTTATCAATCTGAATCTTGTTGCTGGAGGAAATGTTTTCTGACAAAGACTAAAATTTAGACCTGCAAGTAATTGGATTAATATACCTATTGAAGTGTCTGCTACAATGCTAAGTACTGAAAAATGCTACACTGCTTTCGCAAACTGAAAAATCAATGATGGCATGTTGACAAATTTATTTTTTTGGAGCATATTCCTCCACTTAGCAGTTTCTTTCTCTCTCCTGGGTATGTTTCCTCTGGTTAACATTAAAACTCACTACAGCAAAGGTATTTAGTGTTTATCATTTGTGACAGGAGGCAAAATATGAAAACAAATTCTGAACAAAATCTGGCTGTGAAGCTCTTGTGTATTTGGGCAGTGAATTGTCAGGACAAATAGGTTGTATGATATCACATTTGTTGAGCAATTGATAGCCGTCTGAAATTGAAGGAAGCAAGTGTGCATAAACTTCCTGTGTAGGCTCCTATTCAGTGACAAATTTGCCAGTGATAATTCTGGACACTTTCTGTAGATTAGGGTTATGTTTTCTTGATCAGCAAGATTCAAGTATTACTTTATGAAGTCAGATCACATTCCAAGCTTTAGCTCCTGGTCTTTGGTTCAAACACTTCAGGAAACCTTTTAATGAAGGCTTTTAAGTAACAGAGCATCTTTCATCTTCTGTCTGGTTCATATTGCAATTTTGGAAGATTTATTCATGTGCTGTTAAACCACGATAAAGTGATATTAAAAAACTGTTCCATCCATGAAAGCTATCTCAAGAAAATCTTCTTTGTAATGTAACAAGTCCTGCCAGGACTACCAATTATTTTGATTTCATAACCATCAATTGTTAAAGAATACTTTTTTGTAATGTTTTGCTTAAGTGAGCTCAAACAGAGACAGCACCTACTTGTTCCATGTAGTGCACTCTGTAAATATGTCTGGGGTAAATTGTAACTTAAATGTGCCCATGAATAAATGTAACTGGACCAAATGATCTCTTCTAGGAATTTATTAAAAACTGATTCAGTGAAAAAGTTGGCTGAATATGTTTAAGAACTAGAAGAACCTAAAGTAACCCTTTGGTTTCCCGGCTGAAAATGTTGCTGAAACCTTTGACCAACATTTTTTATTAGCAATTTGTGTGAAAAAGTGTATCTGTGTCACTTCTCAAATCAACCTCAACATATGTGTATTTTTGAGGAACATCCCAAGGCTACCCTTAAAAATAATTTCTCTGAACAACCAAACAGTAAATTTGGTAGCATGGCTCAAGGTTCAACTGGAGACCAATGCCTGGAGTGAAGAGGACATTGTGTGACAAACCAGCTAGCAACTCCTGTGGCATTTGGTACACTGCCAGTGTACAGTGCATGCTGCCTTCCAGCCTTCCTGGAGGCAGTATGGAGGCTGTCTTTGAAACTATTGTGTTTTCACAAGGCAGACAGATTTGGAAACGTGTCGCCTTTCCCACAATTCCTAAGGCTGTTTAGGCAAGGAGGCTAAAGTTGGAGGCATATTTAATATATGGATTCAGAATCAGTGTCCTTAGTATTTCTGGCCCTTATCTATTTCATGTCTCATTTTTTCTTACTTCTCAAATAAGAATTATTATGAAGTCAGGAAGGTATCAAGAGCTTAAATGCATTAAGGCTCTTGAAAATCATGCTTCAGATATTAATAACGCTTTCACTCATATATGTCAGTGACATCGACAGAGGGATTGAATGCGACCTCAGCAAGTTTGCCAATGTCACCAAGCTGTGTGGTTCAGTTGATATGCTGGAGGGAAGGAATGACACCCAGAGGGACCTTGACACATTTGTGAGGTGAGCTGATGCCAACCTGATGAAGTTTAACCATGACAAATGCAAGGTCCTACACCTGGGTCAGATCAATCCCTGGAACAGCTCCAGGTTGGGCAAAGAAGAGATTCAGAGCAGGGTGTGTTGGTTGATGGGAAAATTAGCATGAGCCAGCAATGTGTGCTTGCAGCCCAGAAAGCCAACTGAATCCTGGGCTGCATCCAAAGGAGAGTGACTAGCATGTCAAGGGAGGTGACCCTGCCCCTCTACTCTGCTCTCATGAGACCTCACTTGGAGTATTGTGTGCAATTCTGGTTTCCTCCACATAAAAAGGACATGCAACTATTGGAACAAGTCCAGAGGAGGTCCACGAGGATGACCAGGAGACTGGAGCATCTCCCATGTGAAGATAGGCTGAGAAAGTTGGGGCTGTTCAGCCTAGAGAAGAGAAGGCTGCATGGAGACTTCATAGCAGCCTTCCAGTATCTGAAGGGGGGCTGTAGGGATGCTGGTGACAGACTTTTCATTAGGGATTGTAGTGATAGAACAAGAGGTAACAGGTTCAAACTTAAACAGGGGAAGTTTAGATTGCATATAAGGAAGAAGTTCTTTACTGTGAGAGTGGTGAGACACTGGAATGGGTTGCTGAGTGAAGTTGTGAATGCTCCATTTCTGGAGGTGTTCAAGGCTGGGTTGGACACAACCTTGGGTAGCATGGGTTAGTGTGAGGTGTTCCTGCCCATGG
>JAOEHX010048057.1:0-16796 GCA_025448015.1 Bolborhynchus lineola | reverse complement strand
ACTAAGCCATAACTAAAAACATTGGTGTTATCAGCGCTGCTCCCAGGCTGAAAGTCAAAAACACAGTGCTGCACCAGTTACTGAGAAGGAGAAAAATGGCTGTGACTGTTGAACCAATCACAGCAACTGTTGTTCAGACTTACATATTTTATGTGAAATTACATTGTTTCTCTGGGTTTGTTTATAGATATGCATGTGGAAAATGAGATTATTTCTATACAATATTATCTCAATGTTGATTATGTGTAGCATTCTTTATTAATTTCTCTAAAAAAATACAATATTAAATATACAAGGCACATTTTGTCTTCTTTTTGGTACAGAGAAAATTGATATTTTAACATTTTAATTAAGATATACATTTCCCCAATATAGTTTCACATTCCTGCTTTTACATTGTAATGATATTGAAGAAATTTTCAGATTCTAGATCTTACCATGCTCTTATTTCCCATGTCTGCACTGCTTAGGCCAGGCTGGTTTGAGAACTCACTAACAGGTGGTGAATGCAGGATTCTAAGAACATTTGATGAGATATTTTTTTCCCTAATGAGTAGCTTTGTCTTATTTCTGTACTTCAAAAAGTAATACCTTGGTGATTCTAGTATTATTTTTGTCAGAAAACCACATATATGGTGCATTCAGTACATGTTCATGCTATTTTCAAGCTGCATCAACAGCCGTAATTTATTGAAGATAAAAAGGGTTGCTTCTTCAGCAGGAACCTAACATGACTCAAAAAGATCATATGATTATGTATCAGCTTTCCTATTGGACTTTCTTGACTGGCTTTACTTTGGTTATTGCTGAGATGTATTACTAATGTGCTATGAAATTTCCTTATCACTGAACTATCTTATCTGCTAGACTTGCCACCATATATCGTGTTGATCTTTACATAATAGCTCATTTAAGGTCTTGTTCAATATTCTGTATGCTAATTTATTGAGATTTAAATTGTCTGTTACACTATCTCTATAAACAGGGGAAGATATAGTTTAGTTGGTACGTGCCTTGGAGCTTGATAGTTATTCATAACCATAATGAGCATTGCAAATTTGGAGTCTGATAAAGATACACATTACTGTGATGAGACCTTTCTGTATTTCCTTTAGTATATACCAGAATTCCTCATGGAATATGAAGGCATGGTTGACATCCAAACACTTATTCTTCTTGAAATTTCTGAATAAAAATGCCAGTTGGAATGATCTCTACCCTACTAAGAATCTCATCCATTCCACAGGTACTTATGGCATACACTATATTAATAGTTCCTCCAAAGTGAAATTGCTGAACTATGCTTTATATATCAGAATTTAACTGGTTAAGCTTCATCTCTTCTACACTTAAGTTGATGTCAAAAAGAAATATTTTCTCTTTGTCAGAATGCATAAACAGAAATCAATGGAGGAAAACATCTCGAGTAGCTAAACGTAAGCTCTCTGCACCTGCTGAGATCTTAGCAAGTCTTCAGAATGGACCCAAATTAGTCACAAGAAAGAGACTTCAGCAGCAGCAAAAATTAAAGGCAATATGGATTAATCAGAAGTAAAAGTTCTTACAGGAAATTTCTTAGCACCCTAGACAGAAGGTGACGTGAGATTGATCAGTAGCAAAGCAGTGTGGGATTGTGGGATTGGTATGTGCTTACCCTCCAGAGCCTCATGAATGGGAAGATTGTTTTTCTCTATATAGCAGACTGAAAAGACTACATGGTTTGGTTGGGTTTTTTTTTTTTAGTTATAACTTAAGTTGTCTAGCTTTTACTGTTGCCTGTGAGATGTGATGTTACTGAAGAAAAATATGAATGTTAGTCATAGGTGTAGCGACATCAAGAAGCTGAAATCATGAAAAAAAAAAGACTGCTACTTCAAGAATAGATTAGTGAAATCACAGCAAGAGCTAAAGGTTGTTATTCAAGGAAATGCTATTTGCTCAGTTGAGTTATATTTTAAAGTGGCATACATGAAAGCAGTACAAAGTCTAAGGTTAAATATCCACCACTGGATGAAAAATTGGCAAAGATTTTGGCTGTAATTCAATTTCAGATCTAGAAGCATTGACAGTGTGTCTGCATTTGAGCTAAATAGTCATCACAGTCAGCAGATATCTAGACAGTACAGTTAATGGACACTAGAGTTAACCAAATATCTGTTTTTCCATCTATAGCTCATCCTGATTTCACAGACTTTATTAGCTAGATCGCCATGGATTATAGTGGAATTCTAGGCACTGACTCATAGTTGGACAACTGAAATATAGACATCTAAAATCTGGGGCTGAATTCTATCTAGTAGTGTTTGACTCATAACAATTTTCTCTGTCATCTAGAATGAAGAGAAAAGACTCATCTCCACCTATGTATTTTCACTCAAGCATAAAGATTATGATTCTACAAACAGATTGATAATAAAAGGTTTTCTCATGAAGACAGAAGCATCTAGTTCATGTCCCTTGTTAAACTAAAAGCTAACTCTAGTTTAAATAAAGAAATGAATGATAACAACACAGCTTCAGCTTCATTTACTGGGAAAAATGAAGAGAATAAGGGCAAAAGTGATGAATTAGAGATGGGTATCTGAAGTGTGTATGATTGCAAATAAGTCTGATTTCTATTTCCCTGTGAAACTGTGCTGCTTGTTGCCCTATCTGTCTACATTAAAGGGATTACAAAGTATGGAGTAAATATTCTTCTTAATTTCAACCCCTTCTAAATTCTGTTAACTATCACTGAGGCTTCAGAAATACAAATCACTTAGGCTATGATAAACTTATAGTATGGTTATATCATAGAATAAGCTAGGTTGGAAAAGACTTTCAAGTCCAGCCATTACCCCAGGGCTGCCACACCCTGGACTAAACCATGTCACTAAGGACCTTGTCTACACAGTTTATTTTAAACTATTGCAGAATATGCTTCCAGATGCTAGAGGTATATTCATTAATGAGAAAATTGGCTTGCAAATATTAGATTGCTAGATGCTCTGGCAAACTTGGCTGAAATTATGACTCTTGTGTATTTTGAAATCTTTATTTAAAAAATACAGATGTATAGATAATCATGTCTAATAATAAAGAAAAAATTGAGAGTGTCTTGTTGCTGTATGAAGAACACCTACCAAAATATGGCTTTAACTTCCCAGTGGTTGCCGCTAGGAATCTTGCTGAAGTTGTTGAATGTTACAGTTATGAAAACACCACAGCTCCATTAATCTCACAGACCTTTACACATTTATTTCAGCTTTGAATGTAGTGAACATACATAGTAGTGGGTGACTTGAACAGAGCCATATTTGAACTTTGGAAATTTTGGGATTTGATTTTGAGGATGTTTGTCTAGTTTCTTGCTTTCTATCATGTAGATTTCAATACTGGAATTTCTGATATGTTAATATTTTTAGAAGTGCAGTTTCTAAAGGTGTGGCTGTGTCAGCTTTTTAGTACTATAATCACGTTTACACTTGTTTTCTAAATCAGCTTACACTGTCATTGCAGTATTTTGTATTGAATGCTCTTTTATGTGGGCTTCTTGTACAAGCCGTGAAGTAACATTCTGTGTATTTCAAGAGTACAGACAGACAAAAATATGCCAGAATTAATAGGATCTTTATTAGAAACATTTCACAATTAATTTTGCTCTCTTTCATAGGAATTAATAGATTTTTAGATAATTATCCTCTCCTAACAAAACTGCCTTTCTTTGACAGGAAAAGCTTTTTGACCAGCACCATTTAAAATAAATAAATTATGGTGTTTATGTCACCTGCCCAAGTGAAATTTCAGATCAGTACAAAAGTCATGCCCTGCTTGACAAACAAAATAGAGAAGAGCAAAGGTGGATTGGTAAATGGTAGGGCTTCAGGAATTACAACTGAAAAGATGCTCTATGTTTCTTAGATACCTATACATCTGAAGTATCCCCAGAAAGCAGATCTATTTCCTCCATGATAAAAATTATGCCTGATCTCTGCCCGTAGAATTAACTGCCAGATTTTTTTTCCTTTTCTGGCAAGATTTTTTTCAACTTGAAAGGAATTCAATACCTTTAAAATTTCAGACACTTTCAATATATTTTCCTGCACTAAATATTAAACATGAGTAATTTAGGCATCAGAAGCCTAGCTGCTTCTCAGCACTGGGCAGCCTGGAAGGACTAGAAATAGAAATTGAATGAATGGCTATTACAGAAAGCAGATTTTAAAAATGGCCAAGACATTTCTATTTCTATTAAGATCTGTTCTCAAAATATTGTAAGTGAATCTGTTACCAAATGAAATCCATTTTCACTGTTTTTGACACAGAACAATCAATATGTCCTTAAAGGTTTATGTTGCCATCATGATATAAAGCTAAATTGAGTAATCCATTTTTGTTTGGGTTTTTTTTTTTTTTTTTTTTTTGTTCTACAAGTATCTTTCTAAAAATGCT
The DNA here is from genome assembly GCA_025448015.1 of Bolborhynchus lineola. NCBI lineage: Eukaryota > Metazoa > Chordata > Aves > Psittaciformes > Psittacidae > Bolborhynchus > Bolborhynchus lineola. The sequence goes on along the minus strand of JAOEHX010048057.1, from coordinate 12,365 downwards.
TGAGTACAGAAAAACACTGCTATAGGCCATGATTATAGCATTTCTCTAGCTGAAGAAAACAAAATCAAATCGTTAATCCCAAGACTAAAATCATGCATACCATGTACTGTGGTCTGCAGATTAATTCTTGGTTTAGTCTGGATTATTTTCTCCTTAACCAAAAGGCTGTTTGAAACAAGACAGAAATACGGATCAGAATTTGAAGTTCAGAGTACCTTTACAACTGGGCTACAAAGTTAGGCTACACACTCTTTTTCTCACTGAAACATCAACATTTTCTGACCCTTGATAGCGTTTCAACAACAGTTAAAAATGCTCCAAATGAAGAATGCTTTGCTATTGTTATGAGGCAGATGGGGTATCTGTTTCTCAGCGAGATCTCAACAGGTAGGCTCTATACAGGTTAAACCACGACAACAGGTAGTTTCTACTGCAGCAGAAGAACTGGAATACACTTCAGATCAGGTTAGAACAGAAGCAGTTTATTACTACGGCTGTAGGAGGTAGCACAGAGCAGCAGCAATTTAGCAGGTTCTGCTGATGTGGCTGCCCAAATGGGGCCGTTATAGAATTTATATACCTTCAGGATCTACAAACTGTTCTTTGCCAAAACCATGTCACATAAGCAGGAGTATGGTAAATAACAACAGCAACTGAAAATCTTCAGGTAAAAGGCTCTAGACAATACATTCTTTCACAATTCACTACTTTGCTAATTAAGTTGTGCAGACTAGTGAAGCATTCAGCTGCAAATATTTCTTAACTACGATGAAACGTTAACTATTTGGCTTTCATAACTAGAATCTTTTATGATTATGCTCAAAAAAAAAAAAAAAAAAACAATTGGAAAACCAATATTTCTTTAGAGGTATCTGACAGACCTTTTCTGGGAACCTCTACTGGATCCAACGCATCTGAAGAGAGTCTGAATCAGAGGAGCCCCTTAAAGAAACAATCTAGACTGAGCCAGGGATATCTGACCATGTCCAGAAGCAAAATTAGTGTTCTAAGGGGATTTACATACTAACAAACACCTAAGGAAAGTGTTGAACCCTGTGTTTGAGAAACAGTTAGCTGAGGAGTTAATGAATTACAATTAACTAGTACCTCAATTCCACCAGTCATTCTTCAAACACCTAAGTCAGCCCTTTTTTGAATTTTTGTCTTTAGTGACAAACAGACTCCAAACACAGTTAAATACATCTTACATGGTCTGCAACAACTTCCATGGTTGCAGAAAGGCATTTTGACAAATGATTGTAGCTTGAGGGGAGGTTGCAGAAATTTAACTTTAATCTCCAAAGCAGACTGGGATTCCATTTCTGGCAGCCACTGCTTACTTCAATTCCACTCCATGCCTGTTAGATAATCTCTTCTGGCAGGGCTACTCTTGACTCAGGGGACAGCCTCACGAGATATATTCTGCATTTCGCTGCATCAGCTAAGCTAGACTGCTATTCTCATTTTTCTTTTTCTTCCATATACTTTTGTCTTACATTAGTATCATTGAAATAACTGAAGAAAATGGGTTTGAAGCAAAAGTCATTTCCATGTGTTGTATGTGAATGGTAGGATTTCACACACTAATGTTGAAAGAACGATTGTTCTCTTCACTTGAAAGTAAAGAGAATCCACAGCAAAATGCAAAGTTACTTTTCAAGCCTTTAGTTACAGAAGAGCTATTGGAGGATACAGAGAAGCACTTGTTGGTTTTGGATTTTTTTCCATCCAAAATGTAATAACAACCTCTTCTGCTAAAAGTCAAAAAAGAAGAGCTTTTTTATAACTGCTACATACAAAGTCAGAAATATCTAGAAAGTTATTACTAACTCACTGATGAAGATGAAAGGAATATATCAACCGTGATGAGATAAACTGGTTACTTGGCATGCACCAGAAGAGACAGCTTTGGTAGCAAGTATGTCTTATGTGAGAAAACTTCTGTGCTCCATAGGAAAAGCAATCTGTGAATGAAACCTCTGCACTGTACAGACTGAGGCATCTGTCCTGTCCCACCCTGCCTGGCACCCCAGTGATCTCTTACCATACACCTGCACAACAGAAACAACAGGCTTGTTGAAAAACCATTTAATTTTACTGTAAACTTCCCTAAGCTATGTCAGGAGGAAAAAAAGTCTCGGCAAGTTCTTATTCTTATAAAAGATCTGAAGGAGAGGGAGAAAAAGAGAAAGGAAAGAAAGAAGGAAAGAAAACAAATAGGCTTACTACCCCCTGGATCCAGTGACATCTTCTTGGTCAGCAAGTTGAAATCCTTTCAGCTGTAGTCCTTACAGTTATATTCCTTCCAGTTATAGTCCTTGGAGTCCTTGTGATCCTTGCAGTCAGTGTATCCACTGTGGTCCGTGATGGAGGGGTGCTCTCTACACGCTGAAGGATGGTTTTGCCTTTTTCTGGGGTCAAGCGCTCTTGGAACACTCCCACAGGTCAGACCCATCCACAGGGGATCCGGTGCGCCCCAGACCCAGTTCACATTGTGCCTTGGCACGCTCCACAGTGTCTGTGATGATGTTTCCAGGCAGTTCGCTGCCAGGGCAATTGATCTTCGCAGCCTCAGGCAGACAGCACAGGGAAATATCTCCTACCTTGCTGGAGCAGGATCCCTGCTCTGCCCCCTGCCGTTGCCCGAGTGACAGCACGCTGCTCACCACAGCAGCTGCTCAGCCTCCCTGAGTTCTTTGTCTTTGGAGTTGCTTTGAGACATACACAAAAAGGGTCCCCCATCAGCTGCCACCCCCTGCCGTGCTCCCTGAGCCCCTGGGGATCACCTGCACCCCTGGTGCCTCAGCTGCACCCTGACAGCATATGAGATGAATGCAAAATATTTACCCACCAAATACTGCAATATTGTGAAGACGGTGCAGTTTTGAAGCTAGTAAATTATTTCTGAAACAAACCTTACACTGAGGTTACTGAACTCTGCAATTTATTGCCACAGTGTCATGGGTTCAGCGGTAGCAGTCATTTTTCTCCTTCGTAGTAGCTGGTGCAGTGCTGTGTTTTTGACTTTTGGCCTGGGAACAGCACTGATAACACTGATGTTTTTAGCTGCTGTTTAATAATGTTTTGTCTCACCAAGGACTTTCTGAGCCTCATGCTTTGCCAGGGAGGACGAGAAGCTGGGGAGAAGCAGAGACAGGACACCTGACCCAAATTAGCTAAAGAGGTATTCCATACCACAGCATGTCATGCCCAATATATAAACTGGCGGCAGTTACCCAGAAGGGTTAGATCACTGCTTGGGTCGGGCTGGGTATCAGTCGGCAGGTGGTGAGCGGTTGTTATTTCCCTTATCATTATTATCATTGGTGGTAGCAGTAGTGGTTTGTGTTATACCTTAGTTACTGGACTGTTCTTATCTCAACCCATGGGAGTTACATTCCCTCTATTCTCCTTCCCATCCCTCTGGGAGTGGGGGAAGGAAGGGGGGGAAGTGAGCTAACAACTGTGAGGCTGATTTATGTCTGGGCTTAAACCACAACACACAGGTATCACGCAGGCATCTTCACCCACCTCTGCAGGGGTTTGAGAAATTTATACACAACAAGTCTTTAATCAGATTAGGCAGAGCTGTACACACTGTCCTCCCTACTTGCTAACCCCTCCCCTGGGTTGCGGAGTATGATGGAAATTAATCATGGAAAATAGCAACGTTTGTATCATGTCCCAAAGCAGTATCATGTTTTGCTACTGCCAGAGGTAAACTACTGGGTTAGATAGCACTACCTGTTGTGTTCTAAAGATTTTAAGCTAAACATATTGTCTGTAATAAAAGCCAAGGACTAAAAAAAATGAAGCATAGTATTCTGTTATGTATCAAAAGATGTCAACAAACAACCTTTGAAGAAGTAAAGGATGAGACTATAGTTCATGTATTGGTTTGTTTTAAGGTAGATTTCCATCTCACTAATTTTTGTCATCAAGAAGTTTTCTTATTCTATGTAACAAGAAAGAATGCTTCTGCTCTGATCCACTAGCAAGACTGCAGGGCAAAATGGGAGATATTTCAAAGAAAGTGTCAGCTCCTAAAATGTGAGTAAAGTTCCATGATCTTTTACTGCTGGAAAGCCTGTTTTCTTTTGGAAAGGGGGAGAAAAGATGATTCCTAGTGATAAAAGACTTAACATGGAATAAAGAAAAAAAAAAAAGGAATTTAAAAATATCTAAATGCACCAAACCCTCAGACTTTAATTGTCACTTGCTAATTTATAGAGCAGTTTTCTAGTATATGCATTTCCAAAGAATCCAGTCAATCAACAGCTTACTGTGGAGGTGGTAACTGATCATCTGGGAACATCCAAGACTGGATTTGCTAAACAGGAAGTACAATAATTTGGAGAGGACTGTATCAAAGCTGTGCACTGCTTCCCTCATATTTGATTCCCCTACAGGAAGGACAATTAGATCTTTGCTCAAACATAGCATCAATGGAAAAATCTGGTACAACCTGGGAAATGTATGCACATGCACATTTTTTAAGGAATTCTGTCAAGACTAATGCAGCAACAGGTTAGTCTGTACTCTCTGCTTGTACAATGTCCAGAGAGTGACTTTCTCTGCGCTGTACCAATGATTGCCAAGCCTCAGCTCTTAGCATACACTACTGCTTTTGTCTACAAATCTCACATAGTTCTTGTATAATGCAGCATCCTCCTAAAACGGCCTTAACACCAGCCAACCTTTGTAGTAGAAACACAAATATAACCTACCTATAGTCTTCCAATAACGTTTGCCACAAAAGTCTGTCTCCATATAATGACAAACCAGAAAGCTATTTTCCAATCTTTTTGATAGTGACAATTCACTTTGGGATGAAAATGGATTCAGTACTGCCTCCTGCAATGTGCTCCTAACAGGTCACTCAAATCTAGTAAGAAAGGTATTTCTGTCATTCACCTTAATAGAGCATTAGCAGTAATGATCAATCTTTGTCAAGTACAATGAACTTCTGAGTTAAAGGAAACAGAAAGCCCAGGTAGCCACCTAGAATGAAGCATTACCCAAAACAAGGTGCTTATTCAGAGGCCCTGGTGTATTTGAAAGGCATGGGCAGAGTTTATTACCACACTAAATGTATAGTGTGGGCAACTGTGTGAGACTTCCTGGACTACTACAGTGTGTTACTCAAGATTTGTAAGTAACACATTTTTATGACTCAGCTTTTGAAAGTTCCTTGTGAAAACATATCTTTGTTTCCAAACTCACAAGGCATTAATTGCTGCCATAGAGGTTTGCTTATCAAAATTGGCATGGCATTGTTCTATGGATTTTTTTTCTCTGATAGCTCTTATTACACTGGGAATGCTAACACTTAAAATGACAGCATTGCTTAGCCTGCCTTTCCTGCCTTGGCAATTGCCAAGCACCAACAAAGCACAATTTATTAAATTCTCTTCTGAAAGAAACTGTATCTTCCCTTCAGAGAATAATTTAGACTTTCTGTATGAAAGCATTTATGTTAACTGTGTTCTAAATACAGGTATTTACAAAGCCATTTTGTGTTGTCTACTATTCAATATCTCCTGCTATACCAATTGGTTCCGAAAGCACACCACAAATGTTTGTTTTAAGAAATGTATGAAGAAGGAAAAAAGACATCTGAATTTATTTTATTGCTGTTACTGTTAAACTCAGGTTGATTGGCAATTTTCTTGTCATTTACCTTCTGATTACTGGTCTGTCACTGTGATAATAAACTAGAAAAAAAAGAAGTTAAATGACTTGCTCCTCAGATGAACAACAGAAAACAAAGTACTTCTTTCCAGAAAACTTTCATTTTTGAGCTATGCAATTAGGCATCCTTAAAATCAGCACACATGATCTAACAGATTTTTTCATTAATACCTCTTTCATAAATTGTTGATAAGGTATCAGTAAAGGACCAGTGACACACAAAGCACTCTGTACAGTATTGGACAAGCCTTATCTGGATATTTGGCAACAATACTGTAAGCAATAGGACCCTACAAGCATTCATATATCATTTATTGGTAATTTAGTTCTCGACTATTTTATTCTCTAAAATTTTCATATAATTGTCAGTAGTAAAAAAATATGTGTCCCATAGTCTAATAAGCAAATGATTATTTGTCTTTCTTTGGGTAATTATGTGGTTTTTGCTTAATCAGCAACATTTTTAAAGATTTTTGATTATGAAGCTGGGAATTAAGATATTAGCTAAAGAAACAGTGCACAGATAGCCACCTCCTGAGATTTCTTGAAGAATGTTCGTGTCCTTTTATGATTACACAAGAGTCAAGAAGGGTTGAGGAGCGACTATTTTTATATTACCTGCTATAAAAACTAATGAATTATTCTAAATTATTTCTAACCTACATACCCTTCTGTTCTAGGGGTCTATTATGGTGGAAGACAAGGATAAAAACAAATCTACCTACAAGAGGACTCATTTTTTCATCTGCCTGTTTTCTCCAAGAGAAGGGAGACTTCTAACCACTTAAAAAACTTTCTGTAATTATATATGTTTAAAAACACCTACTTTTTTACTTCCTTTCTAAGGAAGGTAAACAAACTAGCATAAAGTACTAGATGATATATATGCTACACAGAATACCTGGACAATTTCAATGAACTATCTTTGCTGATGGCAAGAATAAAGAAAATATATCTAGTCTTAGAAATTGTGTCACTAAACAATAAAAAATAAAATACTTTCAAATGTCTAAACAAGTGTTGTACCCTCAGAGACAAGTCAGATTTATATTTAAAATGGAAAGCAAAACCCATCTGCCCCAAAAAAACACAACGCCAAATAAACCTGGAATAGCTTTAAACTTAAATGAAACTGGGGACTTACTTTCTTTCTTTCCAGGCACACAGAGTATACAAAATTGCCATGCCTCCATGCATGCAATGCATCCTAGAGTTTTTCTCAGGCACAAGACCAGGATCCTAAATGGTGGTTTTTCAAAATAAAAATGCAGAACCCTAACTCTACCTCTTTGTGAGGCAGATGAGTGTTAGAACTACAGAGATTTCAAAGTTCAGAAATAGAAAGCTTTTCTACCCTCTTCTTTTAGAATGATTCTATTTTATTTTGCCTATTTTTTACCACTTTTCAATTTGGTCTTGTAAGAGGAGAAACTGGAACCCGGCATCTCTAGATTTTAGATGAGCACTCTAACTAGAAGGTTAATTCAATTCCTGCATAGAAAATGAATAATTAAATATATAAAGTCAAATACTCAATGGAAAATTACCTTAGAATAACCAATAACCTACTAATATCTCAAATTATCTAGGAGGTGAGAAAGCAAGGTGGAAACACTTAGATGAGAACTAGATACTGGTATTTTCCTTCTCTATGTTGCAGGTAAATTCTCCAAGAACTAGGTGGTCCTGAGAAAAAATTGTTTCTCTTTTGGTAATTCCGTCTGAAGCATCATTCTGTACTTAATCCTGTCCATTGAAAATGACACATTCCATGAAACAGGCGTTTCTGGTATTTGTCAGATACAGGAAAATTAAAATGTTCCTGAAAGACGTGAATGCAAGCCCCTTCATTCCCCTCAGGAAAACTAATCCCATGTTACACACCATTTTTAAAGTCCTTGGACAGTACTTTTTATGGGTCTGATCTGGCAGAGCATTTGACTTTCTGGCTTTAGCATCAAAAGCACTTACATATGTATTTATCACTTACCACACCAACAATTTCTGAATTATCACAAAAGTGTTGTATTGCATGGAAACAAAACACACTTTTAAACACTAGTCTGAAAAGTATCATCAATTTTTAAGCAAACTCTTTTTCATCCTACCACCCAGAAAAATACTTCCTTGTGTCTCTTGTAACACAAAGATCTATCTTTATTAACCAAGATTTCTCAGGTAACTTCAATACTCTGTGAAATGTGCCTCTAGCAGTGCTGAAAGTGCATGTGCAGCAGATGCAAAAGACTTCAAAGAGGTCAAGTAATCTAACAAGAATGAGTGCAGTGGCTTGGATGCCCACACTGACCAGAGTCATAGAATCATTTAGGTTAGAAAAGACCTATAAGTCCATTACAAACTGCAAATCTAACACTGCCAGGTCTATGGCCAGTTCACACTTCTGCCATGGTGCTCTTAAATCTTTCACATGACCAACAATGTGTTTGTTCCTTCTTCACAGCAATTTGGTGGTGGAATCTCACCTTTGGCTTCACACAAGGATTTCGTAATGGCACTACCAGAAATTTATCATACTTTAGCAAACCCCAAATCTTGAAAATTCATGGAAATATGCAAGGCCACAGATTGCTGCTGAGACATTATCACTATGTTTGGCTACATGTGGGAAGAAGATGAGTGCACACTGTTCTTTCCCGATCCTCACCCTGTCAGAGAACCAGGAAGGCATCACTTGTTAGCTTTCTCAACTTGTACACGTCAAAGATAAAGAATGCAAGGTACATGATAAATCATATCTGTACCATGCTTTAAATATAGCTAAAAGAAGTTAAAATCATGTCAGAAAGTCAGGTCTTCTTATTGAACACATAGGCAGAAAAGAATAGCACTGTAGAAATGGCAAGTTAGGTCAGGTTACAATCCTGAAAGACAATATAATTGGGTTTCAGCCATTTTCTTTAATTATTATTATTTTAGACATCAGTGTCTCCATAACTGACTATTTAAAACAAACACAGAATATTTGGCTACTCTAGGATGTTTGGCTTGTGTATGTTACAAGGAAACAGGGTCACATAATGCCTTGTAAATCTAGCCAAGTTTGCTAACTAAATCAACAAGTAAAAAAGGAGAATGTCTTAAGCCTCTTTCCAGTGTCTTTCCTATTGCTTTGTATTGAGCATGCAGTAGCACAAATTGTTGAAACTCAGCAGACACAAAACTTGACTCAAAATGTCAAGGAGTCTATTACCCACACTGCTGTTCTACTGTCAGGGCAAATATCACAAACATAATCAACCGGAAACAATTTCTAACCTTAGTCCATTTGACATAAAAACTTTATTACCCTTTATACTGCTGATGTGCAGATTTCAAGTCATCTGTCATATTAGTTATATTTTACAATTTAATGACCAACCCATAGAAATTTTCTACATAAATACATATATAAATATATATATTAAACCCCAATCATATATGTGAGATAATAAATAAACAGATATGTACATCCACGTTGTGCTTTTTTGACACAAAATGTTCAGTGGAAACGTTGGCTTGATGGTGGGCATCTGTCTGTTTCCAAGGCTGCCTAACAAGGCACCATCTTTGCAGCTGCACCTGCAGAGCTGTGAGTGGGCACAGGATTCCTGCAGCTGGAAAAGAACCTGCCACAAAATGTATGCGTTTTAAATTTAAACCCAGGCCATGTTCTTCAAACATGTTCTCTTTGTATCATGGCTCAACAAAGGCAGCTGGAAATGATATCACCTGAAAAAATCTGAAGTTTCAGATTCTGACAAACCACTGTTTTCCCAGGTAAATCTGTTCTATTAAAAGAAAAATCTTCCTAGCTGCAACTGTAATGCTTTTGTAGGCTGTTATTCAGTGACAGTGACCTAGAATATCATTGTCCTTCACCAGGACCCTCTGCCAGTGTGAACTACTTTTAAAAGTACTGTATGTTTGATTTATCAGAGAACATACAGAAGAACATTTGGGTCTAAAATAATAATAATTAAGAAAAACCCTGCAAAACCTGCAAAGAGTACTTAGCTTTTTCAGCAGGCTTCATTTCCTGTGCTATAAGGAAATGTCATTCTTCTTTTCAAATTGCTCAGTTAACTGGTAATGAGACAGAGAGGGATTTTATTCTCTTAGCTTTACCCTTTTGTCTCAGTCATGTTCTTTCTGTGTTCCCTGTGTCATTTGTCCCTTTCTCACCGTCCTGCCTTTAGCATACACCAGGAACTCTAACACATGTATGCATTTATGACTTACTTATAGCTTCACACATTCCTTTTCCTCCTTCTCACTCCCCTACCTACCTACAGGTTATTAATTAAGCAGGTCCTTCAAAAACTATCAACATCAAAACTTCTCTTAAATGCCACTCACCTTATCTTTGCAAAATAAAATATGTTCCTTCATATTAAAGAGGATCCTAATTTCTTTGCCTGTTCTTACCAACACTCACCCTTTCCCACTAAAATCAGAGAATCTTAAATCAGTTATTTTCCAGTTGTTGACCATATACCTCGCAGACTATTTTCAAATTTAGTTTGAACAAATTGTCCCATTGCTAGCTCTAAAAAACAGTGTGGTTTACAAAATTAAACCTCTTCTTCTGAATCTGCGATCACACCCATTTGCTGCAAAATCTTTAAGGCATCTTTTTAACCTGAGGGGTTTATCCACATGCATCTGTGTATAGGATTGGGTCTGCGATACCAAGGCAGACCTTGTCCCCATCCAAATAGGGATAAAAGCTTTCTGTGGTTGCAGTTGTGTTATTTTACTATTTGCACTGCTGACAATCGTCTGAGATGATATATTAAAGAGGAGCTGTCAGTTTTAGTGAATGTATGTGGGTGTTGAAAAACGCAGTTTGTGTCCAGGCAAACAGCAAAAATTTTACCTAAACAATGATTATATTAAATTACATCAATAATAAGTCTGGCAACGTTCATTATGCAAACAGATTTGGAATGCTTGTAAGTCCTAAAGTGAACTGCTGTTTTTGTGAATTACGTTGAATTATTGAAATTCTGTGACAATCTGATGAAAAATGTACTGCATATATTTAGAGTGAGTTAATGTACTGTGTGACTAACAAAAAAAGCTGTTCCCTAAATAAAAATATCTATAACTGCTACAATAAAAATCTCAGAATGTCACAAACTGCAAAGGAAAGATAGATAGAGGGGTCAGCTTTCACAAGCAACACTCTTTAAGCCCAAATGAACTGCCTTTGGAATATTCGCAGTGTTGTGAAGAAAATTTAATGAGTCACTGCAACACAAAAATCCACACATTTCTCTCCTATGATGAGTGGACATAGACAAGATTTTAATACAGATGTAGTCAGCATTTCAAACAGTAAACATTGCGAATGTGCTAGTGTGATAAACTTGCATTTGCCATCAAGTCAGCAAGAATTCTCTTACTTTATAGGAGTAAATATTATTCTTCGCCTTACCACGATGAAGTGGTAAAGTCCTGCTTTTCAATGTTTTATTTCTTTTTGTTACTAGGCAACTAAAGCAATACTATTTTATACTGAGAGAGCAGCTTATCATTTATTTTAATAGGAAATAGCTGTGAATAGAAATAACAGATTTTGCTCCAATATTTTGACAAGAAATATATAAATGAACACTTCAAAATTAAGAAAATATTAATTTTGCACCTCTTGCATAGAATGAAAAGCTCTTTAGCCAGTCTCAAAGTTAGGGTGTCTAGATTACCTCTTGGGTCATGACAAAATATCAGCTAATTTAAAGGGGAGCATCATTCTTGGCCAACTGTAAAAACTTTTGGAAAATTTCATGCTTTTAGAAAGTAATGTCATGAAATCCAGCTGAATTCAAGAGGTAATCATCATCCTCTGGTATTAAAAATATTAAAGATAAAGGGCAAAATTGTTTTTTCTTAATGCATGAAGTGCTTACTGGCATTAGTTTGGTGAGGAGTTCTGAATGATGCTGTTGTAAAAACAACTAAATTTTAATGTTAAGTCATAAGATTTGCAGTGAATGAGAGAAGAATAAGTATTGGACATGGTGAAATCTGACTGCGGGTCCTGAAGGAGCTGCAAATGAAGTTGCTAAGCCACTGTCCACCATATTTGAAAAATCATAGCAGTCAGGTGAAGGTCCCAAAGACTGGAAAAAGGTTAATACAACCCCCATTTTCAAGAAGGGGAAAATGGATGACACAGGGAACCACAGTCCAGGCAGTCTCACCTCTGTGCCTGGCAAAATCTTGGAGCGGATTCTCCTGGAAGGCATGCTAAGGCACATGAAAAAAACGGTACTTGGTGACAGCCAGCATGGCTTCACTAAGGGGAGATCCTGCCTGACCAATCTGGTGGCCTTCTATGATGGGGCTACGGAACTGATGGAGAGGGGTAGAGCTGTTGATGTCATCTACCTGGACATCTGCAAAGTGTTTGACACTGTCTCACATGACATCTTTGTTTCTAAGTTGGAGAGACATCAATTTGATAGATGGACCACTCGGTGGATAAAGACCTGGCTGGATGGCCCCACGCAAAGAGTTATAATCAGTGGCTCAATGTCCAGCTGGAGACCAGTAACGAGTGGTGTCCCCCAGGGATCGGTGTTGGGACAGGTTCGGTTCAATATCTTTGATGGTGACATGGACAGTGGGATTGAGAGCGCCCTCAGCAAGTTTGCCAATGACACCAAGCTGGG
>JAOEHX010048056.1:0-18096 GCA_025448015.1 Bolborhynchus lineola | reverse complement strand
GATCATGTGAAAAATCCTTAGTTTTCAGAGTGTCGCTTAAGCTCATCATGCAAATCCTATCGCCTTCACCTCCCACAGAACCCATCACACATAACAGCTTCTTTTGGGGAAAGATCATGGAATCTGTTCAGGGTAACACCAACATCACGCTACACACAAATCTGGCTACAGGCACATGAAATCATTTCTATGACAGAATATACTGTACATGTGTAATGTATGGCACTTTGGAATAGAAAGCAAAAGTTCTTTATACACTGTCAGTCAATGACATTCAACCCATTCAGTGCAGATGCTTATTCAGGCTGGCACGAGGCATAGAATCATAGAATCATAGAATCAAACAGGTAGGAAAAGACTTTTAAGATAATCAAGTTCAATTATTATGATATTATCTATTATCTATTATATTATTAATTATTAACAATGATATATTATGATTAATTATATTCCTTATATTATTCATATTAACTATAGACTGAAAAAGGCTACCACTAAACCATGTCACTGGAGGCCACATCTACACGCTTTGTGAACACAGCATGCTGCTAACAGGGAAGGGCTGATACCATACCAAATTCTTCAAACACTTACCTGCCTAGCAAAAGCTAGAGTACATTGCCATTTCTCTACCCGAGAAGCAATGTAGCACTCTCAACAGGACCAGCACTACGAGAACACGGTTTCTTTTGTAGACTCAGAGCTTCAGGATTCACGTACCACAACCAGAATGAAACATTTTGCTATCCATGTCCCTGTTGCGCACAATGGAGGTCACAAAGATCATGGGATTTAATCTAGAGTGCACATTACAGTGCTCTACAACATTAAAACCCAGTATCACGCATGATGCTGCCTTTACCCCGTTGTTAATGCAGCATTTTGTACTGTGTTACTGCCACCCTAAATCTAAAACCGAAACACAAGGACGTCCTCCCCCTGCCTGTTGGAAAGCACACTCAGTATAGGTGGATGCAATTGCTCTCTCGTGTTTGATGCCCAAGCTACATTCTGCCCCCCACCCCCCGCCCCCAATGTAGCTCTGGGTAAATTATCAGTGATTTAACTAAATAATTTTAGAGTGGTAGCAACTGCTCTCTACCTCCTCAGCATCTCAATTCATGGCCTCCTGCTGATGAAAGAGGTGGAACCTCTACCAGAGAGACAAAGAAAAGTAACACACATTCACAACTCTGGAATAGCGGAGAAGTACTGAAACCCTGGCAAGGGCAGCAGCCCGTGTAACACAGGCTGTGGGAGCCTGCATGCTCAGCACGATCTCTGTGAAGACAGCACGCCCAGATCTGAGCACTCAGCCACCAAGAAACCACAACCCAACCCCAACACAAACCCCACAGCCCCCTCTGCCTGACCTTTCGACATCTCCAGTAGACCAATATTTCTACAATGCTATCAAAATAATCCTTCGATTCAGCTGCTGGTTTGAAATCGAATCCCGGCATTCCAAGGAGGATGTTTAGCCTTCAATGTTTGGGCACTTACTGAAAATAATGCTTCGTTTGGTAATTTTATTCATTTTGCTCTCGTGCAAGAAACAGTGGGCAGTGAATGTCAACCAACTGGGGTCAGGAGCTCAGGACAGGAGTGCTTTTTTCTCCCCAAGAGACACTCCACTGTGCTGGAACTGAAGCCTGTTTATCTCTATTGGCCAAACTTAACCCAGCACCAAATAAAACATTAATCTAGGAAACGAACAAAACCCCAAATTGCCACCAGGACCTAACCCTGAGGATGCTCATGATGACCAGCGAGTCACAGCGCAAGACGGAGAGTTGGGAAACGTACATTCAGTCCCTCGCACAATACACTCCGAGTTCCAGCTCTGCAAGCAGACCACAGTCTGGTTTGCAGCTGACAAGTGATGAGGTTTGTACGCAGATCCACCTGCGGTTCCATTAGTCTGTATTTGCTGGGGAACTTCTCAAGTCAGTGGCAGCTTAAACCCTTGGCTTTCACTCCCTGCGCTCAGTCACACCCTGCTCTTTTGTCTACGGACACAGAGAGCAGTTTCCATGTTTTCTGCCATCCTCCAGAATACAGAGAATAGAAAAATAATACCTTGCTTGTGATAACCCCCCTGGTTATCACAGCCAGAATAGCTCAATCTAAAGCTCTTTAGAACATGTCTTTAATGACATAGCTGGCAGATAAGTATTTCACACACCAAGGTCACTATGCTGTTGTGGCAAACTGCATAACAAAAGGAAACTCACAGAACTGTACCATTTCCCCAATGTCTTTGGCAAGTAACTTCTCTACATAAATGTGATACAGAGAGCCACTGAATAAAGAATCAAAACAGTGTAATTCTTTCAAAACCTTCTTCAGCAGAGAATACAAAAAGCAATGTTTGCAACCAAACAGCAGGTAGGTGAGCGTGTCCCACGTGAATCTTGAAGGACTGAGAATACTGGAAGCAACCAACGAAATGATAAGGCTGCACTACTGCGAGAGCATGCTGTTCTATGAGTCTATAAGTCATCCATCCCTTCCTTCTGCACCACTGGGCAGTGTGCAGGCACAGCATCCATCCCTTCCTTCTGCACTGCTGCGTAGTGTGCAGGCACAGCATCCATCCCTTCCTTCTGCACTGCTGCGTAGTGTGCAGGCACAGCATCCATGCCTTCCTTCTGCACCGCTGGGCAGTGTGCAGGCACAGGAATGGGAATCACTTCAGGCAAAGGGTGGACTAAGTAAAGAACAGTGACCAACTTCACGCTTCAGCCCGAAAATCTATAAAAGAAACAGAGGATGACAGAGGACCCCCGTCCTCAGCTCCTTGAGTTCATCGATACAGCCATGCTGCTTCTGCCATGCCAGATCCTCAGGAAGGAGAAGCTCACACCTGACTGCTCTCCCAGCACAGCACAAGGGGAGTGCAATGCTTCAGTCACGGAAACCAAGGAGTTCATTTAATAAATGTGTGGGTTTGTGTGTGTGAGAGAGAGAACACAGTAAAGTCTGTGGAGCTAAAAGCTCACGCTTGAGAACTGCAGGGTAACTGCTATCTTGTGTTACTTATTTCTAAGCAGCAACATCAATTCAAATGATTTTTTTCTGCGTAGCATCACGGTTGCTTCTGGCAAAGAATTGCTCTTTTTTTCCCTCTAACTCAAACTCCATTTCTGTTTACTTCATTCCTTTTTGTTCTCCTACTTTTTTTGCTCAAGTTCATTATTTTCCACTTGATGCTGGTTCTGTGCCTGCCATTGTTGCAGATTTTATTGTTAATAATGAGCAAACACTCCAAGTACCGCTGAAATCCACTCAGTGATGCAGAGCAATTACAAGATGTAAATTACTGACTTCATTCTTTCACTAGTTTAGCTTGTACCATTCACAAAGCTTTGTCTCATTAAATCTCCAGTTTTCAACAACTGACTCAATTTATATGTTGCATGGTGGCTCTTGTGCTGGCTATTGCTACTTTATTCCATTGTCCTTTTCTGTCCATGAGCTGCATAGAATCATAGAATCATAGGATAGTCAGGGTTGGAAAGGACCTTAAGCTCATCCAGTTCCAACCCCCTGCCATGGGCAGGGACACCTCACACTACATCATATTACCAAGGCTATGTCCAACCCGGCCTTGAACATTGCCAGGGATGCTGCATCTTCTCTACTTGCGATGAAGAGACCACTGGAGCCTGCTTTCCTACAGCGTGGTCCTCATGGATGGCTGCAAACTCTCACTAAAGGTTTTCATACAAACTGGCATTTGTGAAGGCCTGCATCTTCGTGGATAATCTAGAAGCTACCAAAGGATGAGCCCACATAACACTAAAAATAGAATAATAAAGTCTTCCTTACACAGAGAGTGAGTTTTGCAACGCTCATGTCAACTTCATTATCCTTTAGATACCCATTCTGTTACCAAAATTGGTTGGGATCAGGCTCAAAATCCAAGTGGAAGCACACAGGTGTAAGAAAACACGGGTTTGTATTTCAGCCATGGACAGGGAAAGTGCCTCCCTTCTTTAGAGAGCCAGGCTGAAACTATCACTGACATTAGCATGAAGCTCTCACCTCAGGGCAAATGGTGAACGTGGGTAGGAGCAATCACAACGTGATGGGACCGGATCACCTCCAGTAGCTGCGTTTGTGCCCATGTCACTTCAAGTGAGCTCTGAGTGGCAGAAGAGCTCAAGTGTGGATCTCTGGTGGTGACACAGATCTGAACTGGATCGCGACACTGAAGCTCAGGGCTCCTTAGTGGCTTTTTCAGGATAAGGTTCTTCCAGCCTCCATTAAAGGCAAACAAATTGGCTTTCAGACAAAACCAAAATCAACTGAAAACAGCCTTCATTCACCTGTATTTTTCAATAGCCAAAGTTCATAAAACTGGTGCTTGCAATGAGTACTCTTGTTAAATATCTCAAGTCAGCTTTGCCTCAGACTGTCCAATGCATTGTTGCCTTATTAGCACCATTTTGTGAGAGGAATTTTCTTTGTTATCTTAATACAGCTCAAGAAAACCCTCTCTTAGTGCCTCTTCTATTCATGACTCACTCATAAGGACACAAATGACTCATGCTGTCAAATTACAAGTTATTACTTTAGAAAATGAGCATTTCCCCTTCCTTTTGGGTAAAACATGACAATTTTCACTATTTTGTTACTCAGGACAGTTTCTCACTACTTACAGATTCTCAGAATTCTATTTTTGAAGCAAAACATAAACCACAAAAGACAAAAGCATCTCCCACCTCTCGTCTCTTTCAAAGATAAATACATTTGAAAGAGAACAGTTACTTAAAACTAGTTCTGGAACTTCAGAGGCTCTTTAACAGTAAATTGTATTTCCGTCATCAGGTTTTATCTAGACAGGCCTACTTGCCTTTTTTCCCCCTAGAGGTGTTCACTTGAAGCTATGAACAGTTTTTGGTCCAAAAGGATGAGTAGGGATGCTGGTGCTAGAGGCAGACTTGAGCCTCCTGCTGCAGAGATAACTGATCTAACTCCCTGGTAAGGTTATGTGCTGCTGTCACACACAACATGGATGCTCCTAGGTGGGAATTAGCCTGCACAAATGGGAATGGAGTATTCTCCAGGTCAGTGAAACCTTTTGTTTCCCGATAGCTTTTGTGTGAGGAAGCGGTTGCATCCTGGTGTTTTCCTCCAATTACTATCCCAGACAAGGCCCAGTATTGCCTGGCTAACGTCCCTTTAACTTCAGTGCTGAGACCACCACTGGAGCATCCTCCAAATAACCAAAAATAATAAAGGTCATAACAGTGACACTGACCATTCATAAAGACAACAGCCTGAAAGTAGACTTATTTATGCTGAATGCTAAAGTAACAGGCATAACATAGTCCTTTGAATAGAAGTCCTAAGCAGAATAGAAACAGCAGTTTAAAACACAACATGGCAACTGTGAAGAGAGAACTCAGGAGAAATGAATCACTGGGTGGATTCTAAACATGCACAGAGCATCTGCAAATGGAAAACAGCAACTGCATCTCGCAGTCTGTTTAGTAGTTATGGTAAAACAGACCCAGAGCACTGCAATGGAGACAGTCAGCACAGAGAAACAAGATGCTCTGCTGAGCTGCGAGGATGTTATAGATTGCAGGAAATGGTTCATTAATACAAAAAGGCCTGGAGCAGGCCACCTGCCGTGGTAAACACAGTACCTGTGGCAGAAATGGATCCCAAGGGAGAAAGGACAAGTAGGAAGAGGGAAAATGCAGAAAATGGCTTTTTGGGGGTAAAATCACAGTTCAGATACAGTGGTGATAAACATGAACCAAGGAGAAAAATCAGTTTCCCATCCTTGCTTGATTTTCACAAGCTTTGAGTGAAGAACTCAAGAAACTATCACCCAATGTTGTGCCTCACTTACACGGAGTTGTCCCATGGCAGATAACAGCACAAAAGTGAAACCAGATTCATTCAAACCGATTTAATTTTGCCAATAAAACAAGTAACATAAGGAAGATTTAATGTCACCTGAAGAGCTTAAGCCAGACAACCATTGCTTACCTACTAACTAAATTCCCTTTTTACCAGCCTGGAAGTTCATGCATTTCTTATGAGAGGAAAGTAGGAGGCCTGTGTTGTAGAGAAGATCAAACCTGATTTTAAGGCCACCTATGATGTTAAACTTGTAACTGAGGCAACAAAGACAAATCTGAAAAGGAACGGTTATAATCGAAGCACAGACCTATACAGACCAACATGAAGGTAAATTCATGAATCAAGCCCCAAGTTTCCTTACCAGGATAAACATTTGCAAGGAGCTCATTTAGAGCACATACCAAACACGATCTCCAGGGCCTCTCCAGGTAGAGTTCCTACCTCAGGCTGTTCCATTGCAATCGCAGGGGAAGGATGAGACCCAGCGTGATGCAGGTCCAAGCAGCGCGTCACAGAATCAGCCAGGAAAGGCGCTGCTGAACAGCTTTGCAAAGTGTCTCTTGCAGAGCCAGCGCCATACAGAAGGTCACTGCTGGCAGAGACATCCGGCAAGGAGGGGCCAAGATGCTTAAGTGCAGCAGAGGTACACATGCTGTGCTACACCTCGCTCCCGCTCCCGCAGGAGCCAGCCGCACGTACCCGCTGGCAGCACTAGCTGCAGCTGTACCTGGGTACCCATGTCACACAAGTCCAAGCCAGCAGCTGGGACCCAGGGGGTTACAAGCAACTGCATTAGCAATAACTTACTCCAAGACACAGTTGTCCATATTTGGGTTTATTTTGTGATCTCATACTTAGTGTTACAGCTAACAAGTAAGTTGCTAGGGGTTGCAAGTACCTGTGGGTAGCTACACATTCCTCATAGTTGTAGTGCTATAGTAGAAGGCACCCTGCGCTGGTACTGCTTCCTCAAAACAATGCAAAGCAAGTCTTTGCCTTCAAGCTCTACCTTCTTTTCCTCGAGGCTCTTCCCCTGGCGTTCGTTCAGGAGCCTCATTTGCTCTCATTTTGTTACAAACACAGTGCTAGCCCAGAGTTTTCTGATAAACCTCCATATCCATTAGAAACTTGGCCAAGGAGATGCCCCAAACTTACCTGCACGCCCTGGTTCTGCCTACAGCACGGAAGAGGATTTCGATGGGCACTGCCTGGCTGCCTTCTCTCAGGACATCCTCTGCTGAGACAGCAGCTGGAGCAATGGGCCTTGCCCGGACCTTGCTCTCCTTCAGCTGTACCTCTAACTGGTGAAACTGGGAGGAGGCCCCGTGCTTCTTGGGGAGTCCTGTTTGAGAAATCCCCGAGGACATTCCTGACTGACACATAGACACCTTATGAATGCACGCGTCAGCAACCACACAGGGAGAAGAATGATGCCTTTGCACTGAATGCATTGATTAGCAAAGAGCATAGATGAACACCTATAAAAGTTAAATTCCTCATGCAAAGAGCAGAAGTGTGAAATAGGAGCTCACTCCTCTAAACAGGAGAGCAGGGTTTTATCGAAGGGCAAAGTCAATAAAGCAAGAGCAACAGCGCTGGGTGCGTGACCGCAGCCAGAGGTGCCCCGATGAGTGCTTGTTAAGGTTTAGACACTTTCACTATAGCATTAGCCACATACATATCCATAATTCCCATGTATAGGCAGGGAATATTATAACTACCTCCAGGAATTTATTATCCTAAGTCTCCTCCTCTTGGCGTCTGCACACTGCTCTCCGGTGACTGTGGGCCGGGGGTCTTGAAGATGAAGTAAGCAGTCTTCCTCATGCAGGCAGGAATGCAGGAGGATTGAGTCTATGATTCTATGATTGCGGGCAGGGGTCTTCAAGATGAAGTAAGCAGTCTTCCTGGCGGTGGACTTTCCACCCTTGGCAGGGTTGGATGCCCCATTAATCATGATGAACTGACACCGGCCCTATCTGTAACTCTTCTGAGAGCTGGCAAATATTTGGGTCAGTGTGACCTTTATTGCAGGATGGGCAGACAAGGACTGTCCAAAGCCAGCAGATGTTTGGGAGGCACTGTCCCTAACCAACTGATAAGTGGAAGGATGGTGTGAATTGACTCATTCCTGTTTAATGGGGCCACTAAATCCTGTTCTCTCACCAAACTTACAACACAGGCATTGCTCTTTATCTTCAACCTAAGTTAAGCTTAAAGTACTTCAACCCTGTGTTTTCCAGGCACTGGCTTTTCTCCTATCAAGCCCCCCTCTTCTTTTACCTTTGCAAATTCTTTTGCCATATAACTCCATTTTACTCGGGAGTTCTGGCAAAGTATTCACCACTTCCAACTTGTTGTCTGACCTTCTGCCTTTAGGAAGCTTTGTTTCTGTTATTGCCAACTCATACAGTGAGATCCACATAGCAACACCTATGACTTGAGAAAGCCAATACATTGATGTGTTTATCACAGAAGTCAGCAAACACGCTGCTAGGAAAACCTCCTTAAGCACCACCAGATGATCCGGCCTCCTGATCACAACTAGCTCTTAACTGAAAAGGTTGGCTCAATGTTTTATCCATCACCTACCTTGCATGTTAAGAGGGGAGATACTGATTATGCTCTTTTGGGGTGTTATTTGGCTTGAAGACTAATATTAACCTAGTCATGCTAACCTAATGAAATCATTCCTTGCAACGTGGCTGTTAAATGACTGTTGACAGGCAGGAGCTTTCTGGATACAGCAAGACAGCCCAGGACAGGCAGTTGTGAGGAGGTCTGGTGGCTGTAAGCAGGGGAGCAGCCTGAGCTGCATCACCAAACCCAGGGGATCGGCACTGATTTCCCTTCAGTAGCTCTGCACAGGGACACAGCACTCCTGGCGCTCACCCACTGTTAGAGAGCTCTTGCAGACATGGTAATAGCACTCTGCAATCCTAATGATACCCTTGTTTTTAATGTAGCGTTTCAGAAAGGCACTGTTAGTCAGGATTTAGGGTGAATCAGCATTAATTATTATTAACCATTTCCATAGTGCTGCCCCCGTTCTGAGCACCCAGACACGCATCGGGCACCCTCGAGGCTCCTGTGGCACCACATCTCCCTCACACCCTCCCCAAATCCCACAGCCTGACTGGGATTTCACCATTATCTCCTCTAAAGCCATTTCCCCTTTTGTTTCCCACTCCTTGCAGACACTTACTGCCGCACACAGCTGTACCTCTCAGGTGACTCCACATTCAAGCTCTCAAGGCTCCAAAGCAAACCCCAAACCCAGCAATCCAAAGTACCTGCTAAGACATTTCCCCCCTTGCTCCTGCGCTGCCGGAATGCATCGTACACGAGTGCATCATCCAGGAGCTGACACTGAGCTGCAGCCGGCCGTGTGGGAGCAGAGCTCTCATCACCACCGGCTACCCCTGCATCCACAGCGGCTGTGCACTGACCACCGGGGTTTGCAGTCTTTGCTTCCATTTCCCAATGGAAAACTCTTGGAATTGGGTTTTCAACGGCACTATGCGCAGCTGTGTTAAAAAAGGCTGTTCCCACGCTAAAGATTGAACACAGCCACTTCCAGTACAGCTTGTTTCTGCCCTGGGTGTTCAGACAGGAAAGCCACGGCAGCAAGGACGCTCCAAGACATTTACTCTGCAATTTCACTACTCACAGTTTGGCTTTGCTTTTTCTGTAGACTGCGAAGCCCATTAAAAAGAGAACTCCAAGATCCACCGTGCTGTGACACACTTGCCACTGCAGGCATGCACTCAATCCTGCTGCTGCCCCTGGGCAAAGCCAGCACTCCCGCGGCATGCAGCGGGACCCAGGTTTGGGTCCAAGTGCAGCATTGAATGTTTTGTTACCTGCTAAGAAAGCAATTCAACTCACATCAGACATCTCAGCAGCCCTTCTCCCATGCAGCAGCACTCAAGAGCCATCAGTAAGTGAAAACAGGAAAAACAGCATTAAATGCAAAAACCCCAGACCTCATTTTGTTACCCAGTAATGAAGAAATTGAGGTTTTGCCTGTGAAAGCTCACAAATCTTGAGTTTAGAACTGCATGCTGCAAAAGTGTCCCTACAGGCTCACAGATCTTGAGGAGATGGAGAAGGCTGGTACATGGCAATCAGAGGATGAGTAACGGGTAACTTCAGACAGATGGGGAAGGCAAAGTGATTTTGAAGAGCTCAGCAACAGAAGGTAACCGTGTAACTGTGTTCCCAAAGGAACTTGGTTCATCCTAATACTAAAGACCACACCTGAGATCAGACTCCTGCCTACAGAGACCCTCACTCATGGAACAGGCATAGTGAAATCAATCTACCCTGTGTCATTAAACAGAGACAAGAGAATGTGAGAGCCAATGGCTGTAGATAGAGGCTGCTAACAGAAAACACCGGTTTCACTGTTTGAGAAGCATGCAAGTGGGGAGCTGGCAGCCCTGGTGTGCTGGCCCTGGGGAGTTAGCACCCAGCACCATCGCTGCGTGGATATGGAATCAACTGTCTCAAGTGGGTATGTTCCTGGGCCTCCTGCACGTTGGGTGAGGAACACGGACCTGGGCACAACTTTAGCCCATTTTACATTAGAAATGGATCTTTACGTTGGCAGCAAAACTGATACCCCCAAAGCCCCATTCACACAGTAGCCACCTGACCGACCACTCCAGCTCCTAAAGGCAAAAGCATCACTACTGCCTGCAGCAGGTTGCATCCTGACCCATACCAGCTCCCTATTTCACTTTAGGTTTTTTGTTGGCTCCCCTCTGGCTTTAGCTTTTGCAAATCACAGGCTAGGCTGAAGGGTGGAGAGAGAAGGAAGAGGAGAGTAAAACCTTTCTTGCAAGCATTTCTGACCGCAGATATCCCTGCCCCTTTCATTTGACAGGAAGAGGAGAAAGATGGCATCTTTCCTCGAAAACCCAAATGAAGAGTGGGAAGTTTGAACAAACCTGGAAAATTAAGAGCTGCTTCTTCAGCCTCCACTGACTGCAGCAGGAATTGAGGATGCTCAGTGAAACCTGGGAAAAGACCCTGACCACAACCACTAGATGAAAAGTCACAATACTTAAACACTTTACATCATCAAAATTGAGAATGTAAAATCATGACTGCAAGTACTGAGGAGCAGCAGGTGAAGTACAAATAATACAGTCTAGTGCTGAATTGTGACTAGGCAAAGAACACGTCCATCAACAGCACACTAAAGAAATCTTACAAAGCTTTATTAAATAATATAGATACAACTCATTATTTTACATCCAAATTGTCCTTTTTTAGCACTAACATGTAAGGCACAACTCCAGAACCAGCCAGGAAGTTACACAAGACTCAATATAACAACATGTAAGAATGTTGAGTTCTGTAATACTGTGTGAAACCAGAACTGTATGCTGTCAACAACGTTGGCACTCCCCTCCTCTGACTACTTGCCTGCACAGTTCTGCACACAATGCATATTGCATCAACTATTTTGTTACCTGAAGTAGGACAATTGCCATCACTGTCATTGTGGTCCTTAGGAGAGACACCCAGAATATTCACAAGTCAAACTGCGATCCTTGCTATATGTAAACAAAGTCCTGAGCTGATAGCTGCAAAACCCTCTTGATGGATTAAAAATTACTGGGATTAATATTATAATCCTCAAAATAATAATCCTACTGCAGTACTTCTTGTTTTTCTTTTTTCCCTATTCTCAGGGAAGCACCTCAGGACTAAGAACTGGAACCAAGTCTTTCCAAATGAATTTTACACATAGGAAAAAAGCTCAAGTAAGCATTCCTCACTGCCACCTTGGCTGGAAAGCAAACTACATCTGAGCACACAGTGGTAACTGCCTGCATGAGCAGAGGGCTTTCTGATGTGCCCAGAATTGTGCATTTTGTATCTCTCTGTCAAGAAGCAAACCAAAAAGTCAACCAAAAGACCCCCACTTTAATACTTGAGCGATTAAATCCTACATTGTGTTTAACAGACTTACAAATGAGCGCTTATTAATAGGCTATTATGGTACTGGGCAGCTGAAAGGAAGGTTCTGGGTGTGGCTGCATCTGTCTGTACATGAATACACCTGAGAGGAGCAGACTGAACCACCTGAAGAGGTCACTCATTCCAAGTGTGAAACAAGCCACTTTCCAGTGCACCAGGTGACTAGTGGTAATAAAAGGCGGCTCAGTCTCTACGGAGGTACTTATATGTGTGAAATGACCTATGTAAATGTATCCTATTTCTATCAGAACACAACTGAGATAACTGCCTTCAATTAACAATATTTACTACCAGAAGAAAGGTCCACTTCAAAGGCACATACTTTCACATTCCAGTCCAAAAAAAGTGCTTACAGTAACAAGACAGGAATGCTGCAGCTGTAGCCCAAGGAAGCCACGCTAAGAGAGTTTTGTTTTCCTGGGGTTTGTTGTTGTAAAAACAGCTCCAAATTATCCACAGTTGTTCCAGCATTCCTAATATTCAACCAGCACATTACGGTGATGAATCACATTGTAAGGCTAAATGTGAGAACACTTATCAGTGCAGTACATTCCTGAGTTTTTGGAACTCAAAATAAGAAGTAGTTTGTTGAAATATACAATCCCTTCAGAGTTTTGGCTCATATTCGACCTGTTTTTCTATTTCTCTTTTAAAAAAAAAGTTCATCAAAAAGTTAATTTTTACAAAAAAACACACAAAACAACATTTTTTATCACTATCACTTAGACATAACCTCCAGTTGCTTGAAGAGTGCAAGGAAGCTCAGCATAAACCAGGCCTCTGTCCAGCCAGCCTTGTCAGCTAAGCGTAAAACAGCAGGTAAAGGAAGTTCCAAAGAACTGAACACTGACCAAAAAAGGCAAAAGATTCAAAGAGCTCTAAATGCATATTAAAAAATCAAA
The DNA here is from genome assembly GCA_025448015.1 of Bolborhynchus lineola. Classification (NCBI taxonomy): domain Eukaryota; kingdom Metazoa; phylum Chordata; class Aves; order Psittaciformes; family Psittacidae; genus Bolborhynchus; species Bolborhynchus lineola. Next base: position 5,323 of record JAOEHX010048056.1, on the reverse strand, counting down.
ATAAAAACGAAGCCAGTTCCATTCCAGAGATGAACTACAGCAAAACTGAAAGTTCTGACAGTCACAATTGTTAAAGGCACTCGCTTTTGTCTTTTTCTGCTTTTCCAGCCCTAGTGCGCAAGGATGAGTCCTGCTGGCCCTAATGAGAACCATAGCCTGTGCTCCAGAGCGTGGACGATGGGCTTGTTTTCCTGCTTGAGGACTGAGGGCTGAAGGGAAGCACAGGTGATGCAGAGAAACCTAAAACCCAGGGAAAAGGAGAACAAACTCAGTCAGACTCAGGAGCGGTGGAAGCAAGAAACAAATAACTGCTGTTGTCATCTGCTGCAACACCTGGCAAGTGACTAATGATCTGTTCAAAGTGAAATAACCCCTTTAGCTTATGGACTGTTAAAAAGACATCTTCTACATATCACAATTCTGTAGCGCTTCCTATTAAGGATTTTAATTCAAGAATTAATTACATCTGAGGGGGGCACAACACATTTCACCTCAGCAAATAACACTGAATTTGCCTTATTTTATCTGGAGTGTCAGCTATGTGTATTTACAAGCAGGACTGCAGCGCACCACAACTTAGATGGTAGTGTGGATTTTGTTTTAATGGCCACTGTCTATCACAGACATCCCAGGTGAATGGGTGGGTTTTGCATATTTCTGAGAGTTTGATTCTGCAACACTGCAGATAGGGAATAAATATGATGACCAAAGCCACAGCTAAAACATGACAGCACCAGCGATGCAGCACGTGCCACAGTTCAGTAGGAGCAGAACTGTGGATGTCTCTCCTCTACCCATCCAGTGATTGGCAGGAATTCTGACACTTTTAACCCATTCCCTGTTTCCAGTGTGGCTGAAAATGGCCGAGTGTTTCACAAGAATTAGCAGTGGGTAAAGGAGAGGTTGAGGAGTGGAGCAGAAGCAACAAATTTCATAGGAACTGGTACAGTGCTGCTTGTAATATAATTCAGTACAGAGTCTCTCACAGCCATCCTACTTCCCTGTGTTCAATCCCAACACAACAGCCAGAGTAATCAATTCAATCAGTTAGAACTGGGAAACAGCTGCTTACTGTTATGGGTGTGTTGAGGAGGGGTCCTTGGGATAAATGGTGGATGACTTTGCTCTTCTTTTGGTGAGAAAACTGCATGATAGGCTGGAAGACATAGTAAAAAGCCCCAAATAAACAAAAAAACCCCAAACCAATAAAATCATTTCACATGGCAATTATTGCTTTGTACCTTACAGCTAATGCACTGTAAGAAGTTATAAAAAAAACACCTGGCAATCTTTAGCTTTCTTACCTATGATCATGACAGCTGTCCCTGCTAATAGTGCAAAAAGCGTGAAGAACATTACTTGGTAAGAATCAAGAAAGTGCTGGAATAGACTGGCTCCATCTGCAGAATTGATTAAGAGGAGACAATATAGAGTTAAAAGAGTGTTTCTTCAATCTGCTTTATGAGAGCTAACAGTTCTTAAACTGAGATAGACAAAAAAAGGGGTTTATTTACAGCAAAAGTAATCAAATCAGGTAATATGACTTTGATTCTAGTGACTATTTCCAGTGCAGTCTTAGCAGAATTTGCTAGTAACAATGTAAGTCATTGATATACAATGTCTTAAGTATATTGCTTACTTTCCCAGCCCCAAAATGATGATTGGTTTTCAAATTAACAAAGCATGCTTGAGCATAAAGAGAATCAGAGCAAAACCCAAACATGCTTTCAGACATTTCAGCACTGGATATTGGCATCAACTTGAACAGAGTATTTTGAGCTGATCCAAGAGGGAAATATGTTCAGCTTCAGTCATAACAAGCAATTGTATTCAAGTCCTCTGGTCCCAGTGAGCAGCCTGCATGTCTATCAGAATGTTAGCTGCCAGCTCAGGTTTTCCCCACACCAAATTTTGTAACCTCATGAACATTAATGAAGTTAAGGGATAGAGAAAAACTTACGTTTCACTGGTGCACTGGTTCTGTCAGTCAAGTAAATCACGGTCACTGGGATGGTGATAGACTGGTCAGTCACAGGACTAGAGACAGTCAGAGTGGTCGATAAGGAACCCTGGCTTGAAACTCTTGGGTCAGACAGACTAACAGTGTAGACTACATAACTAGGCAGCCCGTAGGATTTCTCCTTCTCAAATGCCTTCACTCTTGGTGATCCAGACTTCACCTGCCAAGGAAAAAAGCCGACCTGAAGTAGACTGCTTGAGAAAGCCCAGCACATGCCCATCTTCCAGGGCACACATCAGAAATCCATTACTCCTCAGGAATACAGAGCAGCTAGCGCTCAGGAGTCTTGGTTGGAACTTCACAGTGACATCTGCAGCACTAAACCCCTGTTTATTGTTATGGCTGTCATGTTACCTGCCCTTTCTGTGGGCCTGGGCTAACCCCACACAGGCAGAAATGAAAGCATCCCTCACTGGGCTATGTGAGCCAGGGGCAGTCAAACAAGTATGTGGACAAGAACCTACCCTAGATGTTGGGGATCAGGCAGACTGTCTGCTCCCCCACACATGCCAGGCAGCACACAGGAAAGCCTAATACGTTTCTATTACCCCAAAACAAAAATGAAAACTGAAGAGGAACACATTCCAAGAGGAGTATTTCCAAATTATCCCAGGAACAATCTTGACATGGTAAAGGTGGCACAGAGTGCCTTTGGCTAGAAAGCTCATGTAGCAGACCAAAATGCTTGCAACTGTGATGTGATACTTTCCAGCAATGCACTCACCTCCAGGGTATCAAGAATTTCAGTGGCACCAAATATTTTCACATCAGAGCTTGTGTAACGATTGCTTAAAAGCATTTCTGTTTGGTCAGCATAAAACCCGGGATTGAATGGCACTTCAGTGCCAACCTGCTCCCCAGAGAAGTGGCTGCTTTGGATCGAAGCTGTAACTCTGAGAGCAGTTCTACTCATGCTGAGATGCTTCAGCTGCTTGTCGGTGAGCCTGTGCATTGTGATGGAGCAGGTGTAATGTCCTAGAGAAACAAAAGCACTTTTGACTGTTAATTGCTCATCTTTAGGGATATTTCCTCCATGAGGGCTGAGATTTCTCTAAAGATGTCTTTAGAGACCTAAAAATCTTCATAGAAGAGCTGAAAAAGGTGGCAAAATTCAACAAACAGCAAGATTGGGAGCACACAGGCAAACAGGCCAAGCACCAACCCAAGCACTAAACCAACTGAGGGTACCTCTTGTCTCAAACAGAACACTGTGATAAAAACATGGAAATGGCAGCTTCCAGCCACGTTTTATTTTAATATGCCATTAAGATTCAGTTCCACTCTGAATGGGACATTTATGCTGAGGTTGACAGAAAACATGACTGAAAACAAAATTTCACGTCCTATTTCATACTCTTCTCCTGATGTTATTAAAATCTTAGTTACCATCACCAGTTCTGGGGACACGTGGTTCATTATTTAGAAAAGCTTCGTTAAAGGTTAGGTATTCACCACATTTCTCGTCTCTTACAGGATCTATCTGTCTATTATTAACAATAAAGGTAATAAAAGAAATCCCCAGTATGAAGATATGAAGCATAAGTAACAAGCAGCTCACGAGGTGCAGCACAGAGGCAGCCACTATTATGCAAGGTACACAGTGCTTTACACAGCGGGTATAGGGGCTAACTCACCAGATAATTCATGTCATTTCTATCCAATCCATAGTGGTTTGGTTCTTTTAAAATCATGTTATAGTTATGAAATACTAATACATGGCTTAGGCTTCCACAATTTTATTTACCTTTCCACAATACCTGGTCTGTGCCCCTCCTCTTAAGTCCCAGTTCAGGCTGCTTTGGGGATACATGGGAATTTTGCCTTTCATAAGATGTTATGGCACTTGGGTTGTACAGAACTGTTTGATAGCATACAAATAATCTCTATACAAATTCTTTGTATTCTTTGAATAGAAAGAGTTCAAAATGTATTCTATCCACCAGATTTTCACATTTACACCATTCCCCTCACTTAAATCACTGAGGTTAGTTCTGCTGCAGTAACTACAGTGGCAGGGCTTTTAAAAGGCCAGTATAAACCAGAAAGAATAGTTGACTGCAGAGCATAATTTGGTGAAAACTAAAGACCCTTGGTACTCACGATTGCTTCTTTCATCCCCAGTCTTAACTTCCTCTGTCCTAATGGTAAAGGCACTGATGTACGGCAAGAACACACCTCTCAAAGAGCTACAAGATGTTTACAGCTACAGAGATACCTAATTTTGGAGTATCTGTCACTTGAGTGCTCATTTGTACCAAGGAGGAAGTGATTTACTCCCATAGCCTCACAAATACGGGGCCTGTTACCCCTTTCTAAACTGTTAAGCACAAGGCAAACACAGGTTTTGTACAGTTCAGCGTTCTGCAATACCCTCACTTCCCTCTCAAGGTGCCACCTTAAGGTCCTTTCCAACCCAACCCATTCCATACTTCTATGATTGGACTGTCTCTAAATACAGGAGCAGCAATGTGCAAAATTAGGACCTAAATTTGTAGTGTTTTCTGGGTTTCTTCCTGACTTACTACCGCCATCCACAAGGAAATGGGCTGCCACCAGTTCCCTGAAAACAAGTGAATGGTTTAGTCAGATAGAGCTGCCCAAGGAGAGTACACTTTAACTCCTCACTGCATCCTGAGGTCCTGCACAGCAACGCTCAGAGGCTTCAGGAAGAAATCTGCCGGGTCAAAGAAGCTGGGACTAAACCACCCCAGAATTCCAAGTGTCTGCCTGGAGCGTGGAATCTCGACTCTTCTTACCTGAAACTGCATCAAATCCAGGTTCTGCTAGAAAAATATCACGTGCTGGGAAGTCAAAGACACCGCTGCTGAAACCTAGATGGCAGCTGATAATGGACTGCGGCTGTAACTCAGAAATGGCTTCGATCTGAGCAGGCGAGCACTCCCCTAAGGGGGAGAAATAATTTCATCTCTAATTAATTATTTAGAAAATAAAATCATAACTAATTCATTTTTAATTCATTAAAAGAAAAACCATGGCTTGAAATACCAGGTTATTCTGCCACCTTCTGAAACAGTTATGATGATGCTAAAGTAGCTGGGAACCACAGAGAGCTGCCCCGTTGCAGGTCTGGTCCCAAAGAACTGGAATAATTTATTTACAGGAAAGACTGAACTAGAGAGGATTTTCAGATCAGATGTGGCTGCAGAGTAACTTACATGAACCTGGGAATCTTGATTCATTTTCTATTTTCTGGCAAGATGGGATTTTGGTAGGCTAATGATTTATGCCTTATGAGGCATAATAAAATACTAGATGGACAAGTACACAGTTAAGCTAAAACCT